>JAMPIV010001727.1:427500-607500 GCA_024509875.1 Oreohelix idahoensis | reverse complement strand
ACCATGCCTTCCATCACTGTTTTTCCAGACTATTATGTCTTTTTATATGACCGAAAAATTTCAGCTTCCTTATTACGATGGTATTTAGGAGCCAATGTTCCTGTACGTTTAGTGAGTGCAGTACTTCTCTGATGGTCTTTTTTTCTGTCCAGGGTATTCTCAACATCCTTCTGTAGCATTTCATTTCGAATGATGTAATCTTTTTTGCAACTGTTTTATTGAGTGTCCAAGTCTCGCAGCCGTATGTTGCTACTGGGAATATACATGCTCTGATCAGTTGTAACTTTGTTTCTTTGCTTGTGCCTTGCCATAGGTTTTTCATCTGTATTAGTTTATGTGAAGCAATTGCAAGTCTTCTTTTAATTTCTACTGCACAGTCGCCAGAGCTGTTGATGATTGATCCTAAGTATTCGAATTCATTAACACTTTCCAGTGTTCCACTTTCCATATATTTATATATATACCCTTCAAAAGAAGTTAAGGACCATTAGGTGAAAATGGCCCAAAAATAATAAAAATTATAAAAATTCTATTTCATAAGCAATTAATCTGACATTGATTTTTCTCGAACGACAAACATTGAACACGTGCTGCATGGGCCACCAGCATACCGTGTGGCTAGTGTTCAGCTCAGCAAGCACGCTGAAAAAATGCTGCTGAGACGCCTGTGGTAAAGTGGGATGTTATAAATATTTATAGGGGACTTAGTGTACTGACTGAGATCAGCTGTGAAGGTATCTGTATCTAATAGGTGTAGTGTTTTGCAGATAACCTTACTTGCTACCACATTATACCTCAGTCAGAATTATTCTGGAATATTGTGATGACTACGTTAAATGTCTAGGGTATGTATATGATGAAGTGTAAGTCACAACAGCAACAGACAGATAAACAATTTAATTTATTCCACCACACTTGACAACACTGTGACACTCACACACATTTAACACTCTATAAGACTATCTTAAATGAGTCACTGGTAAAGTTTCAAATATAAATATGTATTAATTACTTTCACTAATATATATGTCCTGATTCAACTACAAAGTGAACCAGGAATCACAATCAATTGTAATTACAATTTATATGTACAGAATTTATCAATATGAACCTTGTAGTGACATATTTTATTAATATTATCCTATGTGTGTCAGTTGTGTAGTAGTAATATGAGGTAATACTGGTTTTGTTTTTTCAAGCTATGTTGTTATTTGTCATCATAACTTCAAGTGTTTGTTTATCTTGGAAATAGTATGGGGAAAAGTTCACAGTTCCTATCAATTTAAACACTGTATTTTCCCTCTGTTTTATTATAAAGTCAGATTTTGAGGGGGGGCATAATGTTGAGCTCCTCTGGCCACAGACGCTTATCTTTCGTGATGGCGGCAGGAAAAGACTCCTCTGCTCGATAGCCTCCCTGTGTTCTGGAGACACCTCACTGGTCACTATCTGGACCCAGGAGTATGCTGTCAGCCTCTAGGTTCAGCAAAGCTCAGACCAGGTGCTGCATCAATAACTTTAGGACCACGGTCCCTGAAACAAGAAGGTTGTACCTCCTATTTCAGAACTAATTTATAATAAATTTCCAGACTGAACACAATACATAACAAACACTGAGTTCAGAGCGGTAGGCCAACTGCTATCTTCATCTGAAACAATTTTCACCAGTATACTCCTCCCTAATGGTTACTACGCCTCTGCAATTCCAGCATTATTTCTTTCTAGTCAATAAGATAGGTGTCAGTGTACTGTTTGGCAATTCCATGTAGTTTTACTTTCCTCCGACACCTTCTGTTCAGGTTGGAGCACTATATAGGCTTTACCTCATGTTCGCTACTGAACCACACATATATACAGACATAAATTATCAATTTACATTCAATTTTCATTAAAAAGATATCAAATATTTCAAGCTTACCACAATTCATGGAATAATACACAGTTACGTTGACTGGCAATGAATATAGCACAATTTCGATCTGCCGATGTCCCAGGCTTTTATTTAGAAAAATATGCACTGGCGCTCAACGCACTGGTTCTTTAGTAAGTTTATTTGAAAATGTGGTGCTGACCTGACGCCTCTGATTGACTATATTGGCGGGTCTAACCAATCGTGCCATGTTTACACAGCTTTTCAAAACAAAAGTACCCTTCCTTCCGTCTCCCCTAACAACAAAAGATAGTATTTATAGCCCGACTAATCGTGTTTAGCCTTACATTTACTTCTATCCAATAAAATAGGATTTAACATGGGGACCTATTTCCCGTACAATGGTGGTTTTAAAATCTGCCACTGAGCGATTCTGATTTTGGGGTTGTCTGACACCCTCACTATCTCTTTTGGCTATAATTTGTTAATTCCTAGACTATTTGCGTAACACTTAACATATTATTTGTCAGCAAGTCCTAAGGAACCCATATATACAAATTTAAAGGAGCTAAGTGGCTGCGTTCAAAATATGCATTTTCTTCTAGGATAGTCGTGCTGTTGCCACCTCCTCACTTCCAAACTTTATGGTGTCTGCTGTACTGTCATACTAATGTCAGGATTTCAGACATAAAACAGTAGAATGTCATGTTTCCTAATAAGCGTTTTGTAAGTTTTTTAAAACCTAACTCTCGTATGGGTAGTGTTTTTTATCACTGTCGATTTGAAAAAAGCTAGTGCTTGTGGCCTTACACGCGTGTTAGGGGTGGCATTAATTGTGTATCGCGAGACTGTGGTAGTATTGCCTGCGTTCCGGCTTTCAGCCCCTCCCTTTCTTTCTATCCTTAGTCCATCTGTCTTTCGTTTATGGTAACTTAGTGTATAAAATGACATGAATGGAATATTAAATATAGGTCAGCTTGCGTATCTCAAGGTTTTTCTTAGAAAGGCAGTACACGTTTTATCGTAGAAAGCGGGTATTGAAGCAGTAGGCTTTTACTATCAACGTGAAACGTTACAATTTGCAGACGAAGGAGAAAACAAGGGGGATTTCGAGTACAGTCATTGTGACAGCACTGTTCTTTACCATTCTTCTTTCCTTTTATTGAAGTTATTTGTTAGGCTTTACATTTACTTTTTAATTTATATATGTGGATTAGAATTTCTCACGACAATGCCAAAATGTGGGTGTTTTTAATGATGTCTGAGCATGAAAAAATACCTGCTATTCCAAAAATGCGGGATGCATGTGGGAGACTATAGTGTTGGTCTTGAGCTGTACTCACAAAATTGTCTTTATAAGCAACACAAGTGCTGCATAACCATTGCACAACAATATGCCTCAACAACGAAAGCTGAGTGTTGTGGATAAAGGAAGAGCCATTGCGTGGTTGCAGGAAGGTCTTACTGTCCGAAATGTCGCTCAGAGGCTTGCAGTATCTCATTCAGTTATTGTCAGACTGCAGCAGCGCTTTGCCCAGACTGGAATCGTCGAGGAACGGCAACGCACAGGTCGTCCTAGAGTCACTACACCTCGAGAAGATCGCTTAATTCAGAGGCAAGCACTGCAACGGAGAACCGCAAGTGCAAATGTTATCAGACAGTTCCTCAGAGATGCTACCAACACTGTAGTCAGTGATCAGACTATTCGGAATCGCCTTCACGATGCCAACCTTCGTGCTTGTCGTCCAGCCATTCGACCACACTTGACTGCTGCCCACAGAGCAGCTCGTTTAGCATGGTGTATGCAGCACGTGCAGTGGCGACGTGCACAGTGGGCTAACGTTATGTTCACGAATGAGTCCCGATTTGTCTTGGAGCCTACAGATGGACGAATCAAAGTATGGAGGCGTCGTGGTGAACGCTTTAGTGATGCTGTAGTCATCGAACGTAACCGATATGGTGCTGGATCAATGATGATGTGGGGAGGCATTAGTTTACTCCACAGAACCCCCTCTATCATGTGATTGGGAATCTGAATGGTGACCGCTACCGTGACGAGATTCTACAGCCTCTTGCCAACCCAGCCCTGCAAGTTATTGGGCACAATGCAGTCCTTCAAGATCATAATGCAAGACCACACCGTTCTCGTGCAGTAAATGCTTTCCTGCAAGAAGCGGGTGTCAATAGAATGGATTGGCCTGCAAACAGTCCTGATTTGAATCCCATTGAATATCTTTGGGACGAGCTTGGGCGACGAGTTAAGCAACATCAGCCATCTCCTGCAACTCTGCATGAACTGCTTCTGGTACTTCAGCATCAGTGGCAGGCAGTGCCCCAATGCTTCATTCGCAAGCTCATCATTTCCATGCGACAGCGGTGCCTTGAAAGTATCGCCAATAGCAACCGTCATGAAAATATGTTGATTATCACTGAAAGTTGTCATGTGTTTTTTTTATTTTTCATTTTCATTTCACTTTGCACCCTTAATAAAAAATAGTCCTTAACTTCTTTTCAAGGGTATATATATATATATATATATATATATATATATATATATATATATATATATATATATATATATATATATATATATATATATATATATATATATATATATATATATATATATATATATATATATATATATATATATATGGGAGCCGCGCTGGTGTAATGGCTACGACGTTGTACTGGCGACCAGGTGTTCATGGTTAAAACCCGGCCGTGGGCGTTTGAAGAAATGTTTACGACCGGACATTTGACTGAATAACCTGAACGGCTCCTGCACATAAATCCCGTGTGGATGGGAAGGAGCGAAGCTCCTGACCGGGTTGGAAGGAAAGTCCACTGACCCCCCAGCCTCGCAATGACATGTCATTGGGCCGAAAGAGCTGGAAAGCTCGAGTGCCGCTGGTTATACGAAATATATATATATATATATATATATATATATATATATATATATATATATATATATATATATATATATATATATATATATATATATATATATATATATATATATATATATATATATATATACGGTCATGCGCCGCATAACATCCGTTCGGACAACGTCCAACCGCATATACGTCCGTGGTCCCAAAAGGTTATAATAGAGTTCAGAAATCCCGATCGAAGAACAGCACGAAGCGGACGTAACCGGACGTAGCGAAAGCAACAGCTTTCCGCACGCAACACATGTATCTCATGTCTCTTGTATACAGTACAAAGCGATTGCGATGCCAGGCGTATAATGGTACAGTACATATATAACCTATAATACAGTACTTATGTCTTTATAGTCATAATAAACGCCTATGTTACTGGCCTTTGTATGTACTGTACTGTAATTAATCTCGTTTATTTTAATGTGAACTTTCGAAAATACATTAGTAATTTAGTGTAAGTTAAGTATCTTGTACAGTACAGAACTGTACCAGCAACAGCCTCCAGACTCACCCAACTCTACGTTAGCTCTGCAAGCTCCAATTGTGGTAAGTACAGATTACATATTAGCCTATGTACAGTATACAGTATTTTACATTATTTTTCTAATTAACCCATATACTATACAGTATTACCTTGCCAGATACAGTACATTAGCTGAAATACAGTACTGTATGTGTACAGTATCTTGGCTATTTAGTAAATACAGGTACACTACAGTATATATATATATAAGTATATACAGTATATATACAGTATCCCATATAACTTTGCTAAGTATAAAGTATGGTGTTCGCACAACGTCCAAATCGCATAACGTCCTATTTCACAGAACGTATCGTGGACGTTAAGCGGCGCATGACTATATATATATATATATTCTTCTCTTCTTCTTCCGTCCTTAGCCACTGACCGACAAAGCAGTCTGTAGCCAATACGCCTAGAGGCGTCTTAGGGCAACAAGAAACTAATTGTTGTTCCGTTACGCCTAATGGCGTTTATTGGTACAACAAAAAATTAATTGTTGTTTCCGTAATCAGTATGGCTGGCAAGCGGGTGATCAGCCCGCTGATATATATATATATATATATATATATATATATATATATATATATATATATATATATATATATATATATATATATATATATATATATATATATATATATATATATATATACTGAAGCACATTAAAAACGTACCACTATTCTATATACTGATGCCGAGAAGCTGGAAAAAAAAGTGTGGGAATGGATTTTTCCCGTGTTTGTCATGAGGTAGAGAGCGTAGAGAGCGAATGGCTGCTGGAATGGAAAGTGCATGATTCAGCCCACGGGTTTGTGTACAGGCTACATGAAAACAATGAAAGTTACACGTGCAACTGTTGCGCACATATTCTTTTGTGTGGAATTATGCGACGCACGGATTACTGTAAGTAGGAATGTACAGTATGACTATTTGATATGAAAAGAAATATTTCTCGGTCAAAGTTAGACTACCCATGATTAATTTATACTTTTGTTGTATGGGTGATCTCTCTTGAATATCGATCTGGCGTAGGAATGCTAGATCTATGTTATTTCTCATTTGTTATGGCCAGAAAACAAATTGGTCTGGCTTAGAATGTTTATGGCCCGGACATATATGTATTCCGTGTCTATTTAAGAAGATTCGGTCTTATATCGTATATTTTTGTATATTTACGTCGGCCTATTTTTCGGTCTGACGCTAAGGGGTGAATAGGCTTTTCTACGCATGCGTCGAGAGTGTCGACGAAAACTGCCTGATGTCATGGCGGTGTGTTTCTGGGCTGGTCCTTTAGGGATGTTGAAAAGTGATCTCTGTGAATGATTTTTAGGAAGGAGATAGTGTCTCTGCAAGATCATATGGTCAGAGATTCTCCTAATGTTCTATATTGTGTTTATTCCTAAATCAAGGTAATACCAGACCCTTTGTTTTGATGAACTCTGTTTTGCTAGGCCTAGATGGCAAGCTTATCTTCGTACAGCTAGGATTGTTTGAATGCTGATGAAGATGACAGGTTATCCAACAGCTCTAAGGTATTTTCATGAAGCAACCTTATAGATTTCAGAACTGGATGGAAACCCATTGAGAACATTTATGTTCAGATTTTGAATTAATTGCGGCTCATCATTTATCCTCCTGGGTGAGTGAAACTCAAGGAGGTAGCCATTTTGAATTTCCGTTACCACAACGGATCATTGTCAAGAGAACAGAAAACAACTCTTATTATCGGACGATGATGCAGAGATCTTCCTATTATGGAAAACCCATTACTGTGGTTGAACATGGTTGCTATGAACTTTCGATGAATGTACAACTTAGCCAAGAAAAGGTTCGATCAGTGAACCATGATTGATGTTTACATATTCATTTTCACTGACGCGTTCAGTCAGCTGAAGTATGAGGCGATAGCCCACCAGTACAGTGAATGCTTGACTTATATCGCCCATTGTATTTATATGCTACATGAAATATGTCTGATGTTGCCACCTACTATTCAAGTACCTAATGATTTGCTGTGTCAACATGTACCTATGACTGTATCCGTGCTGTCGGAATGTGTGTCACCTTATTAAACATATGAAATGGTCAACAGCAGTTCAAACATCATTGACTTGCATACGAGTGTATGAATGTACCATTACTAAGTTGTCAACTTCACCGAACATTCCATCATTCGCGTAACTGACACTTTACACCTTCACTCTATGTCAACATGACCTGTAGATTCAACGCTGTGTAAGGTTGGGAAGTTGACCAGTATAACCACATAACTTACATTGGTCAGTAACGTCCAGTGATAACCATCAAACAGTAACGACATCTTCAGCAACACGATTCCCAACAGCTATGACCCTGAAAATGTGTACGCGTTGTGGCAGTACACACGGTATAAAAAGGCCGTTGAGACAAAACACCCAGTACATGTGCTTGAAATGCCACGACTATCTGAAAACGACCGCCAACGAGCCATTGGTATGTTGGAGACCGGAATGAGCTCGCGGGCCATTGCCAGAGGGATGAATTGCCACCACAGCACTATTGTACGTCTCAATGAACGTTACGGAACCACTGGCAGTGCCCGGGATAAACTTCGGAGTGGCCAACCACGAGTTACTACCCCTGCGCAAGATCGTCATATTGTGCTGAGTCACCTAAGGAATCGTTCTCTCCCGGCAAGTCAAACAGCAAGAGCAATAGTGGGTAGACGTGGGCAAGTCTCTCGAATGACAGTCATACGACGACTCAGAGATACAGGCCTTACTGCAAGACGACCTTATGTTGGGCCCAACTTGACTCACAGACATCGTCAGCAGCGCCTGCAATGGGCAGAGCAACATGTCAGATGGACTAGACTGTAGTGGAATGCTGTCCTATTCACAGACGAGAGCAGATTCAACATATCCTTTGCTGATGGACGTATGCGGATTTGGCGACGGTGTGGAGAGCGCTTTGCAGATTGCTATGTTCGTCAGCACAACCGATTTGGAGGTGGCAGTATTCACATTTTGGGAAGATTCAGTTTTCACCATCGCTTGCCTCTTCACGTCTTCCGTGGAAATGTTAATGCTGTGACATATCGAGATGAGGTTCTGGATGCATTGGTTGCTCCTGCGTTCACAAATTATCCAGACTTGCAGCTTCTCCAGCAGGATAACGCACGTGCGCACACCGCACGCATTACGCAGCAATATCTACAGCAGCAGAACATTGTGACGATTGATTGGCCTGCCCTATCACCAGACATGTCCCCTATAGAACATCTGTGGGACGAGCTTGGACGCAGAGTCTACAGGCAAGGTTCTCCAGCTAATCTGCAACAGCTCGAAGCTGCTCTTACACGTGAATGGGACTTGATTCCCCGGAATTTCCTTCAGAGACTTGTGCGTTCCATGCGGAGCCGCTGCCAAGCTTGTTTGCAAGCACACGGTGGACGTACCAGATACTGAGGATAGTGTGAATGAATTTTTTTATTGGTTGCATTTTTGGTTTTCTCCTTTGCCTGCACAGAATGCAATGAATTTCATAACAATCAAATGTACAAATTAATGACCAGCATGGATTCATAGGAAAATGAATAAAGATTTCAAATATGTAAACTTGTAAACACCTATATTTACATTTCACACTCTGTTCCTGGATTATACAGGTGGTGCGTTTTTAATGTGCTTTAGTGTATATATATAGCTCTTATAAGCCATGCCAGCAAAATACTTTTACAAATCATAATGAAAAGGATGCAACAAAAGCTAGAAACAGAAATAAATGAAGTACAGGCGGGTTTTCGACCAGGTAGAGGCACTAGAGATCATATATTCAACATGAGGATCATCATAGAAAAGTGTAGAGAATTCAACGTTGACCTACATACTTGTTTCATTGATTACACCAAAGCTTTCGATTGTGTACAACATCAGCAGTTATGGGCTATTATGAAAAATATGGGATTTCCAAACCACCTTATACAACTCATCGCACTGCTGTACCAAGAACAACAGGCAGCCGTAAGAATAGAGGGGGAAACATCAGAATGGTTTGAAGTACAGAAAGGAGTAAGACAAGGCTGTACCCTTTCCCCTTACCTGTTTAACATTTATGCCGAGAATATCATGAGAAACGTAAGAGATGACCAAGAACACACAGAGTTTGACTCATTTAACATCGGCGGGTACCAGATCCCGGAAATCAGATATGCTGACGACACAGTCCTCCTATCGACCAACCCAAAAGGACTTGAACAATTACTTCTGTCCACCAAAAAACACAGCGAGGCCCAGAATCTATACCTAAACACCAAGAAGACCAAAGTATTGACAACAGACAAAGTAAAGACCAAACCAGAAATTGAAATTGATAACGAAGAACTGGAAAGTGTCAATGAATTCGAATACTTAGGATCAATCATTAACAGCTCTGGCGACTGTGCAGTAGAAATTAAAAGAAGACTTGCAATTGCTTCACATAAGCTAATACAGATGAAAAACCTATGGCAAGGCACAAGCAAAGAAACAAAGTTACAACTGATCAGAGCATGTATATTCCCAGTAGCAACATACGGCTGCGAGACTTGGACACTCAATAAAACAGTTGCAAAAAAGATTACATCATTCGAAATGAAATGCTACAGAAGGATGTTGAGAATACCCTGGACAGAAAAAAAGACCAACAGAGAAGTACTGCACTCACTAAACGTACAGGAACATTGGCTCCTAAATACCATCGCAATAAGGAAGCTGAAATTTTTCGGTCATATAAAAAGACATAATAGTCTGGAAAAAAACAGTGATGGAAGGCATGGTCCCTGGAAAAAGGGGAAGGGGTCGACCTAGACGACGGTGGGCCCAGGACATCACAGAGAGTCTGAACTTGTCTTTGGCTGATGCAGGTCGACTTGCCCAGAATCGTGATGCGTTCAGAGCAGCTGTAATGGAGACAACGTTCTGGAAAGAATATGTCACATGATGATGATATATATATATATATATATATGGGAGCCGCGGTAGCATAGTGGTTAGTGCACTGGCTTCCTAGCTCAGTGGTCTATGTTTCGATCCCCATATGAGGTGGGATTTTTTTAAGCCGCAAACGGCTCCTGGGTCGACCCAGCCCCGACTGGATACCAGAGCAACTTCTGGAAAGGTTAAGGCGGCCGGCGTGATGCTGACCATATCACCCCTAGTGTGCCGATGGTCAAGAAAATATGGGCCTAACACCATATTCCCAATATGCCTCAATGGGCGTGTAACGGGATCCTTTACCTTTTATATATATATATATAAAATCAATAAGTACTCTCCCGAAAATGGTAACACTCGACAAAGAAAAGTGCGCAAATGACGGTGTGCACAAAAATATATTTATTGAATGTGTGATCCGTATACACACATTGGGATCCTCACTGCTGCTACGTAGTTCGTGTACTTTAGTGATGTTCAATGGTTTTTTTAAATACTTTTGAATAAATAAAATTGCCGTTAGGTATTGGTGCTTTTGGAGCCTACTTGTGAAACAACCTTCCACACCACCTAAAATGCCTACCTACACAATATTCATTTAACAAAGCACTTCTCAAACATTTCCTCAACACTGATTATCTACCCCCATAGAAACAACTTGCCTGTCCACATCTCATCCATAGGTCAACATTTCTTTTCCTCTTCCGCTCGTTTTTTTTAAACATTTTTGTTGTTGAATAATTTGTTTTATATCCATCCATGTAATATTATTATATAATGTAATGTATGTGAGAATGTACCCGCATACCACTGTACTTTAGAAATGTGAATGTGTTCGTTTGTTAAAATGGGATGATGTATATGCGAATAAGCTGATATACATTTTTTTTTAAACTGCTCAAAAACTGTTCCTGCTACAGAAGTGCGTAAGAAAGTGTTATTATTATTATTTCATTTTCCACCAAGAATGTATGGATATTTATACATATATGTGTTTATGTAATTTTTGTATTGATGATTGATGACACATTCAAAAATACACATTAATTGTAGACGTTTTCACCGCATGAGTGAGTGTCGGTATGCAGAATTTATTTATTGATTGTTTTGTTTATTTTATTTTATTTTGTTTATTTTTTATTTATTTATTTATTTTTAAATTAATTAATTAATTTTTTTTTTTTTTTTGGTTTCCAATTACTATCTTTTTATTCAAAAAAAACCTACTCATTTTTTATTATGACTGCATACTTTTTTTTTTCTTTTTTTCGTACGCCCGCTATTACTCGAGGCGAAATCTCAGGTTAGTATGTCTAACCCGAGACTGATTTTACGTGAGTATCCATTTTTTTCTTGTACAGAGACAGGTGTCCATCGCCATTCAGGCAGATACTCGCCGATTTCGGAGGTACCCATTAGAGCTGGGTCGGCTCAGGAGCCGCCAGCCCCTGGTCGACGACACTCCTTCAAATGTACTCACCACGCTCGAGTTAAGGACTTAACTAGACAAGTGCCAGTGGAACAAGAGATGAGAAGAAGACGATGGCGATAGATAGGACACACACTGAGGAAACCTGTTGATAGCATTACAAGGCAACCCTTGTTCTGGAACCCCCAGGGCAAGAGAGGCAGAGGTAGACTATGAAGCACATGGAGAAGAGAGCTGGAAACAGAGGTGAAAATTTAAGGAGTTAAGGAGTTAAATCCCAGTCGACGAAAAATCTTCAAATGTCCTCGCCCGGGTTTGATCCTGGGTCACCCGGTCGATAGCGCAGTTTGGTAACCACTACACCAGCGCGGCTCGTACCTTTATAATGTTGCATGCCTTTAAATTAATGCTTAAAGTAACATGTGGAATGAAAGGATGTTGTTGTTGTTGTTATTGATCCAGCGGCACTTGGGCTCTCGCCCTTCGGCCCATGGAATGAAAGGATATAGTATGCAAGATAAATGAGAGTGAAAGTTATACACAATCTATCTATCTATCTATCTATCTATCTATCTATCTATCTATCTATCTATCTATCTATCTATCTATCTATCTATCTATCGAAATATTTACGTTTATTATCTTAATTACACTGTATATGCCTACATAGGCACCATAGCCCTCATCTTTTTAAATAATTGTATATGTAACGGAACAAACAGGAATTAATCTGTCACCGATATCATTAGTAAACCGAGCTAACCTGTACATGGTTTCAGCTGTTGGATATAGATACAACGTAGACGTCAACAATTTTTTTCCTTGTACCTTGTTTATTTTTTAACCTATTTTTAACATTGTAATGTTCTGTATTCATTCATTCATTCATAACCCTCCACTCCCAAAGGAGCATAGGCCTTCAACAAACACATGCCAAGTCCTCCTGTCACGTGCCATCATCTCAAGTTCTTTCCACGTTCTCCTCATCATTTTCACCTCTGTTTCCAGCTCTCTTCTCCGTGTGCTTCTTGGTCTACCTCTGCCTCTCTTGCCCTGGGGGTTCCAGAACAAGGGCTGACTTGTAATGCTATCAACAGGTTTCCTCAGTGTGTGTCCTATCCATCGCCATCGTCTTCTTCTCATCTCTTGTTCCACTGGCACTTGTCTAGTTCTTGTCCTCAGTTCCACGTTGGTAATCTTGTCATACCATGTTCTGTATGCTGACTATTAATTTACCAGTGTTTATGGATAGTGGGAGGTCGAATGGATAAATGAGTTTAAGTGCTTATTTACTTAGAGCCGCGTTAGCTCAATGTTTACTGCACTGGCTTCCTAGTCTAGCTCGGTGGTTCGATTCCTAGTTGAGGTGGAATATTTTATACCCAGCCTCATGAATTGGGTACCAGAGTAACTCTAGTGTGTCGATGGTCAATAAAATATGGGCCTAACACCATATTCTCAATATGTTTCAATGGGCGTGTAACGGAATCCTTTACTGTTGCCCTTACTTACTTACGTTGTAGTTCCTCCTCTACCCTGGAGTTAGAGGTTTACAGTCCTCGGTCTTTCAGAGATTGTCTGATGTTGTCCTCCCAGCGAACTCTTGGACATCCTGGGGGTCTGAATCCTTGAACCTTGGTTTCACGTGTTTGTTGTGGTAGTCTGATGTCATGGATTGCCTCCCCTTAGCTCTGAAGTAGTGATTATACAGTGCCCAAAACTCAATAGTAACTAATGTGGGTCTTCAAAGGTGTCTACCTTCGCACAAGATTACTCTTGGCAGAGTTGTAGGCAGAAGGATAGTGATGGTTATACCTGAAGGGAATTTTTACAAGATATTCAGAAAGCGAGAACAATGCTGCATGAGGCTGAGCAAATGTTAACTCTATTATCTGCCGTCAACTTTTGTGAAGGATAGGGTTATCATATAATTCGTTAGCTCGTTGAAGCCCCCAGCTGAGTTAATTAAGCCAAATTCCTGTTATTATTTTGTGTAGCAAAATATGCGAGAATAAACGCTCAATTCAGTACGATGTAGGCATAAAACGACAATAAATACATTAGCCCGCATGTGTCTGACGGTTGTCATCTTCGAAGCCAGCCGCGCTGCTTTTTGCACAGTGCTAAGCCTATAGAACGATTTCACGGAAAAAGTCTGACACGCTTTAGTTTCGTTTTCGAGAAACACTACTAATAGTTAATTTTTGCCCAATCTGCTGTATACACTTTGTAGTCTAGCCTTACAATTAACTATTGGCGGAAGTACACCGCAATATAGCTATCTGAAGTAACACTTTCTGTCAACTTTGTAGCAAAACCAGTAGTAATCCTTACATTTTTTTGGTAATATTACACGATAAAATGCTAAATAGTAACGCAAAATCTTAAACCCGCCCCGTCTAACCCCCGCTTCGCACACAGTCTGCAACGCATATATTCACACTGCGAAAAAGCCAGCAAGGCCAAACCACGAAGACAGTTTTGTTTCCTCCTAATGGTAGCAATTCTGATGTAACTAAAACTGTAGTTATTTGAAAAATACATGCTCGCAAGACGGAGAGGGGAAGATGGCGGACTTGTGTAAAATTTTATTTGACGATGGACGATGAAATAAATTGGAAATTTTAAACCATTATGAAGTTCCCCATAAGAATTATATGGTAGTATGACGTAAAGTTCGCTGAGTAAGAATGTACTTTAAAATATACGATATTCCCAGTATTAGAGAAGTTATTGAAGAAATACTAATCTCTAAGAACACACGACCAGACACACTGGCGTTTCTGCTCATGTTTTTGGTAACGTTAGGGGGACGCGAGCTGGAAAAAGAGGCAGGGAGGTACATTCAAATTAGCTTGAGGTGAACAGAGTATGAATGGGAAAGGGAAACGGTAGGAGAAATGTAATCCTAAACGTGATATCTTTTGTATTTGGCATGACTAGAGCAGACTAACCAATCCACCACCAGTTATTCAAAATTATTTTGGGTTTTTCATTCAAACTGCATTTGAATTCAAGTAGTAGAGCGTTACGATTGGCTAGGGCTGGTAGATATTAGCAAAAGGCTTTGATTATTCATTGCCAGTTGAACTAATATTTTTATACAGATACGCTGAAAAAACAGCTGTGTTAATTATAAACTTAAATAAAGAATCAAGTCACAGTCTGTACGATTCGGAGGAAGCTGAGGCCATTTCTTCACTAAATCAGCGTCATTTATTTATATATTTCTTGATTGTGAGGGTCTATGTTCCTTTTGCCGGCTGGTGACAGGAAACCTGCTGAGTGCTTATAAACGCCAACCAGTCTCCAATCAGACTTATATGCTGTTGAATATCCAGTAGGAGCTTTGGCGAGTGTTGACGTGAAATTTCTGCATCTACCCATCGTATTATCTTACAACAAGGACTCTCAGGTGAAGAGTAAAACCTCTGGGGCATCTCTGACATTTTCTTGTGTTTCAAAATATTACACAGGAATTTTATGGGGGTATGATGACTATAGCCCTCATATACAGTGAATCTCCCGGTAGATAACTAAAGTGAACTAATTTAATATTCCATACAGGAAGAACAGTATAATACATAATAACTTTTAGTTATTGGGCAGATTGTCCCAACAGTTTTTAATTGTTCCTTTTCTGTAAACTATCTTGTCCTTGTTTTCAAAGACCTGTCCACCAACTATGAATGGACAGGCAAAATAAATTGTAAATACTTTTTTTGAAGAAAAACTTAACTGCTAGTTATTAACTTTTTTTTATAGAAACTTAAAGTGTTTGATTGTTGTGTACCATCATTCATTTCTCCCCTAGACACTAGGTACACCATACACCATACACTAGAGCCAGAAGATTGACCGTGTGAGACCTAGGGAGGTAGCGTTAGGTTCTCTGCACATAATTCATCATCATCATCTATAGAGTCAGAGACCTACATTTGCTTGACCTCACACGGTTATAGCAGACACCTTTTCATTCTTCTAGGACACCATCATAACCTCCCCAGCAAAATCAACTTTGCTACATTTTGGTATAGCTCTGTTTAAGTGTATTTAAGAAATTGTCTGAGTCATGCGGATGTAGTACATTCAAAATGATTAAATCAACTTTAGATTTGTCTTAATACAAGTAACAAATTTAATAAACAACTATGTTTCAACAGTTATAAAAATGATTAATTCCTTATAGAAAAGAATTGGGTGATTTTATGACGTTAAAAATTGGTTAGTTCTCTTGGCAGCTTTTATATTTCTACTTGGCTGCCAATGAGTTTGGCTGTTCTGTTCCAGCTGATGTTTGGTTCTTTGTAGATGGATGCCTGATTCACACTCGTCACTGGTCAAGTTGGAAAGTTATAGCACGTTCCAAGAAGTGTCATGAAGTAACTACCAAGCTTGTCCGGTCTGATGATGGTGTCTAGCGTCGACTTCAGGCCACTTATGCCCTCACTTGTTCCAGAGAGAGTACCCTCAACTGGTACCACCAACTAGTGTCACAAAAGAAGAGAACAAATACCCTCTTGAGTATTGCGTTTTCCGACACATATTTTGTGCCCCCCCCCCCCCCCTTCTTCCTATTCCACCATGCCATCAATCTCAGAACTTTACCCTTGATGAGAATTAATCTTAATCCAAATGAGCGAAAACTTTCTTTACATTTAAATTGAATAGATCTACGTTTAATTTTACATTGTGTGACAGAACGTGGCGACCTCTTCTCGATCTCTGTTTCACTACGGCAGTAATCAGTTACATTTGTGGTACTGATTTTATTACGTGCTTTCAATGGTCGCACTTTTGTTATTTCTCTGTACACTGTAGCAGATAGTTTGTATTTTCCTTCTTACACACCGCTCAAGGATATTCGTCATGTTTGTTTGTTACCCATTTCTCCCGGCTCTGCAAGGTGCGGCTGAGATAATATCGTCAAAACCATTTGACACTCCTTGATGCTGTATGCATAACATTTGCAAGGGCGCCGCAAAGCTTTGCTAAGATTAGCGCAGATTACAAACATACACGCGGCGGAAACGAATGACATAAGCGTTTCCTGTCCGACTTGTTATGACAAGATTACTTGTTACATCTGAAACACGTTGTCGTATGAGTTTACCGACACGTTTATGCGTTTGTACACAAGGATCGGATGTTTTTTTAACCGTATATGGGAGACGTGACGTTTGCATCACGCGCAAAATTATTCCAGGTCGGAATATTTTGAAATTACCACACCCAACCAGCATGTTTGCAAATGATTGGAGCTTTTGTTTAGCTTACTATCAAACAGATACGGGGGAGGAAAGTGAATATAACCTGGCGCTTTTCAAGTCTAATTCACTGTGAGAATTGCTTGCCAACACGACACCAGACCTTGCCAGAGTTAGAATTCAGAATTCCATCTTATCAGTCCGGACACTTTTTATTGGAGTATTTATAAGGACTTACAAAACAGCCCAGGAAATCTCTATCATTTTAATAAGGAAAACCGAAATCTGAGGAAAACTGAAAAACACACGGAGTCATAGAGGGAATTATCTTATAAAAGTAACGACCTCCAAGAACACGTATAAGAGGCATAATCAAGTGCCTTAACTTTATTCATCTGAGAAAAAAAGTCCGTGAGCCAAGATTGGCGTAAGTTGTCATTTTACATTCTAAATTTTTCATTACTAACATGTTAACTAATATGTAAATATTACCATGTGAATATTAATGTGTGAAAATCGTTAGTGGATGTCCAAGTCATTTGAGGCTGGCAACCTCAGCGTATAGAATGAGGGTTTCACGAGCAACCACTTCAAGGGGCTGGTGACTGCTTTATCGCTAGTTTCTTAAAGAGAACTAAACGCATAAATAGTTTCAGGTTCCATATGGAGCAGGGAGGGAAAGATGAAAGAAATAATGTGCATTCTAATTATAATACTTACAGTTGCAAACCAGTGTAACTGTCTATGTAAACATACTCACTTAAAAATTAATGAAAGTTTCAAACTTTTCAATCAGAGTAAATGTAAATGAAACATATTCAATTTATATTGTGAACGCTTTTCAGTCAGTGGAGATGTAAATGTAAACATATTCCATCTGTACTATTAACCTTTTCATTTAAATGAAAAATCAAAATAACGCAATTCAATAACGCAAGTTTTCTCTCGAGGGATTAAGTTTAATTCTCATCGAGGGTAAATTCTAAGTAGATGGGATGGTGGAATAAGAGAAAAGGGACACATAAGTACGTGTCGGGAAACGCAATACTCAGGAGAGCGTTTCGTTTCTATTATTTTACCAAAGTTGTTGTTGGTCGTACCAGTGAGGGTACTAAACTCTGGAACAATATGAAGGTAGAAGTGGACTGACGTAGACACGCCGGACCAGCTTGGCAGTTACTCTTTGATCATTACTTGGATCACTACTGCAAAGCAGGAGAGACAATCCATGACACATTGGTTGAAAAAGTTAATAATATAGATTGAATATGTTGTCATATACATCTGCACTGGTTGAAAATGTTAATAATATAATAAGTATGTACATCATTCTCTCATAATTCCCTCCCTGCTCCATATGGAACTTGGGACTACCTCTGCTTTTAGTTCTCTATAAGAAACTCGTATAAAGCAGTCACCAGCCGTTGCAGTGGTGGTTCATGAAATCATCATTCTATAAGCTGAGGTTGCCAGCCTCAAATGACTTGGACATCCACTTAGCAATTTTCACATATTAATATTCACTTGTCAATATATACATATTATTTCACGTGTTAATAATGCAAAACATAGAATTATAGACTTACAACTTACCCCAAATCTTTGGATTCACCGACGGACTGCTGGCTCAGAGAAATAGCTAAGGCAACTTGTTGAAGATGCCTCTTACATGTGTTCTGGTGTTGTTACTTTATAATAAGCTCCCACTTTGACTCCGTGTTTCAGATTCCTCAGATTCCGGTTTTCCTTGTTAATAATGGTAGAGTTTTCCTGGGCTGTTAAGTCCTCCAGAGGCTCAAACAGTTCCGGTTCGATAAATGGATTCTGATTCTATTCTTAACTCTGGCAGGTCTAGTTGTCTCTTGACGAGTTGAATTTCACAGTGCTTTAAAATGCAAAAGTATCAAGTTATATTCCCCCTTTCGTTCCTGTCACAAGTTGTTTATTATTAGACGACGAGACCCCAATCAGAAATGGTGTTATTCCTACATTCTGAATGCCTGTCAATCGTTTCAAACATGCGTGGTTTGATGGCGTCTATTCAAAAACTTTCCTCATAGGGAAATTCTGCATGTGGTTGTAAAGGTCACATCTTCCATATGTGGCAATCATGACATTCGAATATTCTCCTCAATAATTACATACAGCTTCTTACATCTGTGTCGTGAAATATTCTAATCCACATATATAAATTATCAGGTAAATGTAAAGCCTAACACATAACTTCAATAAAAGGAAAGAAGAATGGTAAAGAACAGTGCTGTCACAATGACTGTACTCGAAATCCCCCTTGTTTTCTCCTTCGTCTGCAAATTGTAACGTTTCACGTTGATAGTAAAAGCCTTCTGCAGCATACACGCGTTTCCCCAACACAATAAAATGTGTACTCCATTTCTAAGAAAAACTTTGAGATACGCAGTTGACCTAGATTTAAAATTCCATTCATGTCATTTTATACACTACGTTACCAAAAACGAAAGACAGATGGACTAAAGATAGAAAGAAAGGGAGAGGCTGAAAGCCGGAACGCAGGCAATACTAACACAGTCTCGCGATACACAATTACTACCATCACGCGTGTAAGGCCACAAGCACTAGCTTTTTTTCAAATCGACAGTGATAAACAACACTACCCATACGAGAGTTAGTTTTTAAAAACCTGAAAATTCTTATTAGGAAATATGACATTATACTGGTTTACGTTTGAAAACATTACAGTACCCAGACACCACATCGTATTCGAAGTGAACAGGAGGTAGTAGAAAATGCATATTTTGAACGCAGCCCCTTAGCCCCATTAAATTTATATATTTGGGTTTCTTAGGACTTGCTGACAAAGAATATGTTAAACGTTACGCAAATAGTCTAGGAATTAACAAATTATAGCCAAAAGAAATAGTGAGGGATGTCAGACAACACCAATATCAGAATCGCTCAGTGACAGATTTTCACACCACCATGGTACGGGAAATGGGTCTCCATGTTAAATCCGATTTGATTGGAGCGCAAGAAATGTAAGGCTAAACACGATTAGTCGGACTATAAATACTATCTTTTGTTGTCAGGGGAAACGGGAGTAGGAGTACTTTTTTACAAACGATTGGGTAAACATGGCACGATTGGTTAGACCCGCGAATATAGTCAATCAGAGGCGTCAGGTCACCACCACATGTTCAAATAAACTTACTACAGAACCAGTGCGTTGAGCGCCAGTGCATATTTTTCTAAATAAAAGCCTGGGACATCGGCAGATCGAAATTGTGTTATATTCAGTGCCAGTCGACGTAACTGTGTAATATTCCCTGAATTGTGGTAAGCTTGATATATTCAATATCTTTTTAATGAAAATTGAATGTAAATTGATAATTTATGTCTGTATATATGTGTGGTTCAGTAGCGAACATGAGGTAAAGCCTATATAGTGCTCCAACCTGAACAGAAGGTGTCGGAGGAAAGTAAAACTGCATGGAATTGCCAAACAGTACACTGACACCTATTTTATGGACTAGAAAGAAATAATGCTGGAATTGCAGAGGCGTAGTAACCATTATGGAGGAATATACTGGTGTAAATTATTTCAGATGAAGCTGACAGTTGGCCTACCGCTCTGAACTCAGTGTTTGTTATGTATTGTGTTCAGTCTGTAAATGGATTATAAACTAGTTATGAAGTAGGAGGTACAACCTTCTTGTTTCAGGGACCGTGGTCCTAAAGCTATTGAGCAGCACCTGGTCGGAGCTTTGCTGAACCTAGAGGCTGACAGCATACTCCTGGGTCCAGATAGTGACCAGTGAGGTGTCTCCAGAACACAGGAAGGCTATCGAGCAGAGGAGTCCTTTCCTGCCGTCATCACGAAAGATAAGCCCATGTGGCCAGTGGAGCTCAACATTATGCCCCCCCCCCCCCCTCAAAATCTGACTTTATAATAAACCAGAGGGAAAATACAGTGTTTAAATTGATAGGAACTGTGAACTTTTCCCCATACCATTTACAAGATAAACAAACACTTGAAGTCATGATGACAAATAACAACATAGCTTGAAAAAACAAAACCAGTATTACCTCATATTACTACTACACAACTGACACACATAGGATAATATTAATAAAATATGTCACTACAAGTTTCATATTGATAAATCCTGTACATATAAATTGTAATTAAAATTGATTGTGATTCCTGGTTCACTTTGTAGTTGAATCAGGACATATATATTAATGTAAGTACTTAATACATATTGATATTTGAAAATTTACCAGTGACTCATTTAAGATAGTCTTATAGAATGTTACATGTGTGTGAGCATCACAGTGTTGTCAAGTGTGGTGGAATAAATTAAATTGTTTATCTGTCTGTTGCTGTTGTGACTTACACTTCATCATATACATACCCTAGACATTTAACGTAGTCATCACAATATTCCAGAATAATTCTGACTGAGGCATAATGTGGTAGCAAGTAAGGTTATCTGTAAAACACTACACCTATTAGATACAGATACCTTCACAGCTGATCTCAGTCAGTACACTAAGTCCCCTATAAATATTTATAACATCCCACTTTACCACAATCTGCCCGGAACTATTACAACATTTCCGCTCAGTTGTGTGAAACTGATAATTATCGCCCCGTCCTTGTGCAAACAACAGTTCATCGTATTACCATCTGGGCTTAGACGTCAAACTAGTCTTATCAGCGATTATCAACCTTTGCTGGTCGTTTTCCGTGTGAAACAAGCGCCCAACTTCTGGTATATGAAAATGTCTACCAACGGATTGTCGGTTAAGGTTGCATCATCCCCCCACTCTTACCAAGGTCAAGCGAGCAAACAAACATGATAATTATCACCGAAAGGAGTGTAAGGTGATATGAAAATACCAAAATATCTGCTTGATAGCAGAGAAAGAAATGTGCCGGCCCCGGAAATTTCACGTAATCAGTACGCACAACAAATGTAACTGAATACAGCCGGAGATGACACGAGATCAAAACTAAAAATTATGTGACATCTGTGTTCTCTCATTCTGCAGACATTGCTGAGACTGGTCTTCTCGGTTCTGCAGGGGCTGGGTTTCGAGGCTATGACATATCGAATGGATAAATGAGTTTAAGTGCTGGAAAGCTGTCCGGATATTGGCAAGAGTGAGTTTGATGGTGAAGGTAGAAGAGGTTTTGGTGAAAGTCATGTAAATAGAAGAAACAGGTCATGAGTGATGGGGAGAGAGAAATAGAAAGAGGTTTTTGGAGAAACTGAAAGTGAATGAGTTGATTGACATATTAGTACTTGGTCAGTAAGTGCAAAGCGAATAAACGGGGAAAAATATGAGTAAATGCATGAGAAAGGGGTAAAAATTACGAGTGAGGATCGCTTCTGTCATAATTAATGTGGGAACAAAATAGATTTTATAACCTTCATCCTCATGGTCTACTTTTAACGGCAATAGTTAACAACTCCCTCGTGAACGACTTATATTAATATTATAATCTCAGCTGACGTATTGGATAACTGTTACAACCTTTAACCGTTTTAAATTGTTTTTTACTTATATATTTAATTGCTTAATATAATGTAATAAATAGCTTTCCAACAAACTTTGTTTGACTGGAAGTAAATGGATTTCTAGTTCGTTCAATAGAGGAGCACCTTACTTTGCCGTGCGATAATATAACGAAGATAAATAATTCAATGATAACAACTTCAGTATTTTAACCTTTGAGTTTTTGTGGATTTGCTCCCAAGTTTAACATTATGTTATGAAACGTCAAAATAAGTAAGATTCAGAGTTATTTCTTTATTTTTTATTTTTTTCGTACGCCTGCTATTTACTCGAGGCAAAATCTCAGGTTATTATGTCTAACCTGAGACTGATTTTACGTGAGTATCCCTTTTTTCTTGCACAGAGACAGGTGTCCTTCACCATTCAGGCAGATACTCGCCGATTTCGGAGGTACCCATTAGAGCTGGGTCGGCTCAGGAGCTTCCAGTCCTTGGTCGACGATACTTCTTCAAATGTACTCACCAGGGCTCGAGTTAATCCAGTCCAAATTCCGGTCGACGAAAAAATCGTCAAATGTCCTCGCCCGGGTTTGATCTTGGGTCACCCGGTCGCCAGCGCAGTGTAGAAACCACTACGCTAGCGCGGCTCCCTAGAGTTATTAATTAGTTTATTTGTAATTTTAATTTTATTTCTTATTGTTTGAACATAAATTAAGTCAGAATCAATGAGGTTGTTAACAAATTTAGCAAAAACCCGATTAATTAAACATGGTTAATAGTACTTTACACTGGCTTCCTAGTTCGGTGGTCCATATGAATTGAGTACAAGAGCAACTCTGGGAAAGTTAAGGCGGCCGGCGTTATGCTAACCACATCACCCCTAGTGTGCCGATGGTCAAGAAAATATGGGCCTAACACCATATTCCCAATATGCTTCAATGGGCGTGTAACAGCATCGTTTTCCCCCGTTTTTAATAGAACTAGGGGGTGATAAATGCCCTACAGCCGGTCATGGTTCTAAGATAAGATTGGTTTAAAAACCAGTAGCTTGTCATGTAAAGCAAATTTCCATATAACCCATTAAGGCAAAAGAAAAAAGAGGGCTTCCTATATTGGGGGAAAAAGAAAGGGAAGAATTTGTTCTGACTTGCCAAGTTGCACAGCTGTTTGTACTTAAAAAGAGGTTAATCTGTCCAGGAAATGAAGCAAAGTGTAGACACAAACATGTTTTGAATAAAGTGCATAAATACTTGCCAAAAAGCTGTTCCAATAAAGCAGTAGGAATTAATTTGAAGAAGCAACATCATAAGCATAATATTTCGATTTTCAACCGATTTGTTCCACCTCAACAATCCAGCTGTCAAAAACAGAAGCAAATCTGCTTTGTTGTAAGGAAAATTTACCTTTCTGTTCTCGACCCCTAAGGACTGTGTAAAGATAACTGTTTTAACTCATCTAAAATGTAACTAACTATAACTGCGTGGTAGGGAGATTGTTATCAGCTGAACTCAGTGCACTCGGCTTTTTTTTTTTTTTGTATCATATTAGAAATATTAAAAACCATTTTCCAAAAGAGATGTCATGAAGTATTTTTTACCATAACCTATACGTACTGCTCAGTATGTTTACAGTGTTGACAGGGTTGTTGAAGACACAATCGACAGTTGGTTTTTTTTTAAAATAAAATAATGCGTCGTAAAACAGTATATAGACTTGTTAGAATAATGCCGGAATGACAGCGATCTGGATCCCAGGAAATAAGGTGCTGTTTACTTGATAGTTGATTAACCTACATGGGGGCTAGGGAATAGTGAGCCCTTATTGCTGTGGGCCCTCGTCCACCGCCCGTTTGCCCGACTGCTCAGCAAAAGAATTGCATTTCTATCCTTTCAACTGATGCTATCGTATAACGCACTGTGAACTCAAGTCCAAAAAATAAATGATAATAATCTTCAACTGAAATTTCAAGTCGTTGTATGGCTCTGAAACATTTGGTAGCAGCAGAAACAGTATTAGTAGTAGTAATAGTAGTAGTTGTTTTAATTGTTGTTGTTGTTGTTGTTGTAGCCCCCCCCCTCCCCCTACTGCCATATCTGCATGAGAATGCACCCCTGAAATGATAGCCCTCACAGTTTTTCATCGGTGTTCCTTTCTCATCTTCTTGTTGTGAAAGCTTCTTTTCGCCCAATCAAATGTGGCACCGAAGGGAGCTTCGCGACTTGGTGCGATCAGCAATTTCATTCTCCAAGATTGCTGGATTTAAATTCAGTGCCTTCATGTCTCTCTTGCACATATCTTTAAACCTCAGCTGCCGTCTCCAGACTGTTCTTTTGCTATCTGCCAGTTGTCCGAAGAAAATATATTTGAGCATGCGACCGTCTTCCATATGGCAGCATAGTCTGCGTTGTCTAAGCAGTGTATACATGCTTTGAAGTCCAGCACAACACAGCAGAATCGTGGAATTTGACGGTAAATACGAACTGGAGTTGCTGACTTTCGTAAATGGGTCATTGCCTATAATAGAAGGACTTAAATGGTAGACAGGATTACAAGAATCAGACAAGCGCCTGTGGAACACGAGATCAGACGCCGGCAATAGAAAAGACACACATTCAGGAAACATGTTGATAGCATCATACCGGCAATCCTTGTTCTAAATCTTCAGCGTAAGTGAGGGAGAGACAGACCGACACACACATGGAGACGTGAACTCGCGGCATCAATGATGGGAATGAGGAAGACAACAGAAGACCCCGAGCTGATGGCGCGGGACAGGTAAAGTTCGCATCAAGTAAAAAAACTGATGCCACAGAAATCACCTCAGTAAGAGCATTCTTACGGTTGGGAAGGTTTCCTAGAGACAATGCTGTAATCATGACTGCATGCTCCGTAAGGAGCACATATGTTATTACAGGTTCTCCAAGAACAACTACAGTGCTGGCTCTATGCTCCATAATGAGCGCCATGGAGAAAGAAGGAGACAGGTACCGGTAGTCCCATATCAGACACTGCCTCAGGGGAGTTAAGTGTTAGAGACTTCTTCAATAATGGATCTTAGTTTCGTGAGGTTTGGTGACAAGTTCTCTTCCTCGCTGCCTTTTCCTTCCCTAACTCAAGAGCAAAGTCATGTGCCCATTTACAGCTGGGTAAACTGACCCGTAATGATACTGTGAATCTAACCCGGCACCTTTGCTGCGAGAGACCAGCGCTCTAACCACTCTGCCAATCGGACGCTCCAGAACTAACGTAGCGACTTTTATAGCGGGCAAACAGCCGTGTTCTATATCACTTAGAGTTTAACAATATTTTCCTGATCGAGCCAGTTTTTCTCTCACGGATAGCTGTACGTCGCATTGTCTCGATCATGACATCACAACAAAGCAAAATTAGTAATTAAAACAACAGATAAACTGTGTACTCTTCTGATGAACAATCGGATAAATACACCTAACATTATTTTTTACAAGTATTTGAATAAGTTAAACTTCCGTTAAGTATTAGTGCATTTGGATTTAATTCCCGTCTTATAAGGGGCTTTTACACTAGTAATAAATATAATGAGTAAGTCACCCGCCAAACGTGGCGGGAAACGCTAATGTTGTGTTTTTGTCTGATGCATGTTATGTCCTCATGGCGGCACCAATTCTCTCGTGGTCATTTATCTGAAAAAATCATGTTATAACGTTATGGAGTCGCGGTAGCGCTGTGGTTAATGCATTAACTTCCGTGCTGGATAGTCCATGGTTTGATCCCCAGTTGAGGTGGGTTTTTTTAGACCGCAAACCGCTCCGGGGTCGAACCAGCCTCATGAATCGGGTACCAGAGCAACTTTGGGAAGGTTAAAAGCGGCCAGCTGTTGACCATATAACCTCTAGTATGGTGAAGAAAATACGGGCTTAACCCTATATTCCCAATGGGCATGTGATGGGATCCTATGGAGCAACGCATCGAAAATGGCATGGGGAGAAGTGAAACAAAAGCAAATGGACTGACATTTGGCTAATTAATTATGGTTATTGTTAATATAAATCGACCTCACTGCACTCCGGGCAAACCCATGGGTGCTCAGTCTCCCTCAGCAAATGTCGAAGAGTATGAATGCTAATTGTACCTGTAGCACACTGGTTGTACATACGACGGTGTGGTGAATTTCTAAATACAATATCTAAATTAATATATATAACAATATCGGGCATAAAGGAAAAGATAAGAAAGTATAAAAGAATTTTTGCTAGAACTGTTGGTATCGCCTACGCCTTCAGATTATTTGCTAACGAATAGCCGAACAAAACGGTACCCAAATTTTTCAAATTCGTCCTTGACATAATCACTTTTCCTAGTTCTAAGAAAATTGTGCCTAAAAATGCATTGTGAAACGAGGAGGGGCAAGGCTCGATAACACGCAAAGCACGTCTCAATTGGTTCTAAGTCTACAACCAACTTGCACGCTTTGCCATAGGGGGTTTCCCCGAAATACGACGAAAAAGTTAGAACATGTAGACACCTCGTGTCACAAAAACTACCTTAGCTCTTATTTCAAAGGACGTAATTAGGACGTAAATAGAGACGACAGCACATGGAAAAGAATTGAACGTGTAGTAGACTAAAAATAAAAACACTAACATAGAAAAAAAAAACTCTCTACTTCTGAACCAAGCCAACTAGTCCCATATAAATTATATATTCGTGTACCTTAGGACTTGCTGACAAAGAATATGGTAATAGTTACGCAAATAGTCCATTAATTAACTAATTATAGCCATAATACTATAGTGGACCCGACCAGACTGTCAAGTAAAGATCATGCCTGCTTACAATTTTTTATGGCATGTTTTGAAAATGAGGGTAAATGAGGTTAAAAGGTACGGGATATTTGATTGGTTGGATTTTAAAGGAAGGCGAAGTATGATTGGTTGACCAAAAACTAAAAATATATTTGCCTTGAAACATATTGAGAGTCGTTATTTGAAACGATAGATTCAAAATTAAATGTAAACATGGTCCCATTGGACAAAGCAGTAGATATAGGCACGAAACGGGGACTGTTCCCTGCCATTACAAGAAAATTTTGTGCAACGCAAGATCGATGAGAGCAGGCGGAGAATTTTCTAACATAGGAAAAGCCTGGACATAGGGGCAGATCGAAAATGTGCCATATTGCCTAGTTGTTGCGTATGGTTTTTTACAACATTTCTGTTGTTGCGCATCAAAGAGCGCTGAGTTGAGTTTGGTGAAAATATTTGAAGATATGTGAATAGTACACTAAGGTGCATTATGCATGCACACAGTAAAAGGATGACGTAGGAGTTTTTGTGTGTTGAAACAATGACGTAGAGAACAAAAATGAACCCCAAGAAATAAACAAGACGTGAACAGCCTTGTGTGTGCTGGTTTGCTTGAAAACCCGTGAAAAAGGGTTATGTTGATTCGTGCCATGAATGGGAATGCATACCAGGATGAGTACTATTAATAATGTATAATTTGATGCTTATACATTTTTTAGACTGGCAGGTCTATACACCGTAAAAATCGGAGTCTTAAAGATCCTGCCTGCTCTGTCACTAATGTGTACTGACTTTTGGGGGAAATTCATGTTAATACAGTTATATGAGTTTGGAAAAAATATTACGGGTGAAGGGCACGGATATAATCAATCCATAGAGATGTACAGATGGATTGGGACGGAGAAGCAACAATGTATCACCGTCAAGGAGTATAAAACGATGTTACGAATAGACAGAATGACATTAACTAATGACGGCTCATCATGTCTCATTGATCATGAGTTTTCAATAAAATTCGTTGGTATTTTACCGGATCAGTATTTGCTTCCTACCTGGTTATCTTTGAGCTGTTGGGCGTATCTGAGACCTTACAAATTCGTTATTCCTTGAGAGAGAACACTGCATAAATAATACAGGGACGATACAGTGCATTTTTTTGCATACCCCACGAATAAAACATTCGCGTGACACTTTTGTGGTATGCAAATGTTCTAACATTCATACAGACACATATGGGAATAATGATGGTATGCATATATCAAATGCAGACCAACTCTTTGAATACACTGGAATAAACAAACGGGCGGACATACCTTAACATGGTGGCCAGTATAATGTACCTTCCCGTGCTATTAAAATTCAGATATTTGGAGCTCAATTAATTGCCACGCATATTGGAACAATGACACTTGTTGCATGCTCAATCAATCGATCGTTATGTCAAAGTCGTAACCTTGACTTGGAAGGTCAACGTTCATGTGATGTACATATTCAAGTCTCCAGAGAAGTATCATAGTTGTACCGGGGAAATGATGCTACAGTTTTCGATTTCCATTTTCAAGTCCTGCTGTGTACCTGCGGAGGTTACATTGAGTGACGTCATTCGGTAACAGATACTTTCAACCAGAGCAAATTACTGTTGTTTTGGAGAATTGCTCATCTTCAATTCGGCTGTATGAATTTCATAACCTGTGTTGGATAAAATACTTTACGAGGAGTACTGGGATTCTCGCAGATAAGTAGACATTGTTATTATGGTGTCAGTGCCCTGGTTATTATTAATGAGCACCTTTCTTTGTCATTTTAACTCGTAAGATGCTTGTTCTTCATCATAGGTGTACTTGGGTGTTTTCATAGGTTGATTTCAGGTCGATGAATCGCAAAGGCTTATAGCCAGTTTCTTTGGGGCTGCTGAAATGTCGTAGATTTTTGTGTTGACGCCGTGGTTCTTTACGATATTATCTCTTCTTTAATTGTTTAGGTGCGGTGATGGTCATTGTTAACGTGTATATTTCTATGTAATTGATTCTCGTCATGGATCATTAGGTTTTCAGTAGTACTATTATCTTGTATAATTTCTTAGTTGATTGATTTATAGCTGCATATTTTATTAAATAAAAGATGATCGATCTCCAGTAATGAGTATCGATAAGGTGACGAATATAGGATACTAATTGGAATACTACAGTTTATTTGATGAGGTAAATATATTAATTCAGATTCTGAAATGTCGACGGCGGAATACTTTATTAAACAGGGTAAAATTCTTGGTTTGTCAGGAGACAAATTACAAGAGTTTGCTCAAACAAAATATAAAGAGGCGCAGGAAAGAGAGAAACGTCAGTTAGAATTAAAAGATAGAGAATTAGCCAACCAGGAACGTATGAAACGGTTGGAAATGGAAGATAATGAAAAAAGGAGGCAAGACGAAGAAAGAATTAAACTCTTGGAGATGGAAGAGAATGAGAAAAGGAGACAATATGAAGAGAGAATAATGCTATTGGAAATGGAAAGGCAGAAGTTGCAAAATGAAAATGCTACTTGTCAATCACATACTCAGAATGATGGGCAGAAAGGTGACATTAAAATTCATCTGCCAATGTTTAAACCAGGGGTCGACGATATTACGTTCTTCTTGTCAAGATTCCAATTGGTATGCACAGAATATAAAATTGATAAAAGTAAGTGGTGTAGCAAACTAATGAATTTTTTATCAGGAGAGGCGTTAAGTGCAGTCGCTTCGTTAGAAGGCGATAGTCAAAACTATGAGGAAGCTAGAGCTACGCTATTAAAAAAATATCAGCTTACAGCTGAAGGTTATAGAAGGCGTTTTAAAGAGTTGTTGCCGGAAACAGGAAAAGAGTTCTCACAATTCATTTCGGATATTCGTTTAACTTTTAATCGTTGGATCGAACTGGAAAAGGTACAACGGAATTATGAAGATCTTGCCGATTTAATATTACGGGATAAGGTATTATCCTCAGTAAGTGATAAGTTTTTGGCATTTTTACAGGAGCGGAATCCTAAATCGTTATCGGAAGTTGAGACCCTCGGGCGCCAGTTTTCGGTTGCTCATCCGAACTTGAATGTCAGAAACACTAAACTACATGAATCGTTACAGTCAGCGGGTGTTGCTACTGTAAATAACAGACAGGGAAAATTTAGATCGAATGGTGGTGACAGAGATAGGTTTCGTTATAGAAGTGCCAGTTCAGATCGAAACAATAATTATCAAAGAAATTTTTCTCATTTTGAAGTTGGAAATAGAAATAAATCACCAGAGTTCCGAAGATGGAGAAATAAACGACCTGATAATGTTCATCACGATTATTTTGGACACAGAGAGAGAGGAAATGGGCAACTAAATAATCAACACGGTAATATTAATAATAGATCTAGTTATTCTCAGAATTACAGAAGAAATTTTTATGGCAATAATCAAGATAATGGCAGTGCATTTCGTTCAAATAGTTCGCATCGTTCTGCTCACCATGGAAATTCGGTACAGAGAGCAGAAAATGATATTACAAATAATAATAACAACGCTGTTAGTCAAGCAAATGCTTGCTGTTCATTTGACTTTGGTAATGCGGAAGAATGTTTTGAGTGCAAGAATTTATTTCAGCCTGACGTGGTATCAAGACTGAGATGTGGACACCCATTGCCGGCGTTACCTGCAATGTCAGCTCATGAAGGAACCGGGTCTTTAGAGTTTCACAAGGGCTTACTTAATGGCATGCCAGTAACTTTATTAAAGGATTCAGGTTGCACGACGGTAGGTGTGCGACAATGTTTGGTTGATCCTTCTTGTTGTACAGGCACATGGGTTAAGTGCATTACGTTTGGTGGTAGAATTGAGAAATTTCAAACTGCGGTGGTTCATATCGCGACGCCATTTTTTACGGGACAAATAAAAGTATGTTTGTTGCCGAATCCAGTTTGCGATTTAGTTCTTGGTCGCATTCACGGTTTTAAAGAGTGTACTCTTGAGCAAATAAATGATTGGGAACGAGAACACGTACACAGGGCTAATGTTGTGGTTACTCGAGCACAGGAGCAGTCTCAACATAATGTTGTGCCACTAGTTAATGATGATGTGTTACACAGTAACATCAACAAGGAAGTTTTTTCTACTTTACAAAACAGTGATGTTTCATTAAAGAAATTTTTTAGTCTAGTCCAACGTGATGATACAAATGGTCATACTTCTCACAAACAATGGTATACTATCGTAAATGACATATTAGTGCGAAGATTCAGAGATAGTAAATCTTGTCATATTACTACTCAGATCATGGTGCCAAAGGTAATGAGATCCTATATCTTGAGTCATGCTCACGATTCCCGTTGTGCAGGTCACATGGGATACTCTCGTACTAGATCTAGAATTCTGGCATTTTTTTCTGGCCGGGAATGTCGAAAGACATTGCGATGTTTTGCCGTTCTTGTGTTACTTGTCAGGAGGTGAAGTCTAGAGGGGCACGTCATTTGGCTCCAATTCAAGCAGCCGATATTCCGGTGCGTCCATTTGAGAAGATGGCCGTGGACATTATTGGCCCACTTCCTATAATGTCATCGAGAGGACATAGATATGTATTAACTTGTATAGATTTGTGCACGCGTTGGCCAGAGGCCATACCACTCAAGAACATTACTACGCAGGATGTAGCTGATGCTTTGTTTCATATCTTTACTAGAATCGGATTTCCGAGAAAACTGTTGTCGGACAGAGGTTCTCAGTTTGTGTCAGGTGCAATGACTGAGGTTATGGCAATGTTTCATATAGACAGATCACTGAGTTCCGTATATCACGCCGCCTCAAACGGGATGGTGGAGCGTCTAAATCGATCAATAAAACAGATGTTAGGAAAGATTACAATCGATTTTCCTAAAGAGTGGGACCGAGTTTTACCAGCGGTACTTTTTGCATATCGTGAAATACCGAATGAGCATACAGGTTTCAGTCCATTTCAACTTGTATTTGGTGCTCAGCCCAGAGGTCCATTGTCCTTGATCAAAGACTTGTTGATTGATTCTTCCTTGTCGCAAGAAACTCAATCGTCTTACGAGTATGTTGTAAATCGTAGGAAAAAAATAATGGATGCATGCCAGTTGGCAACAGATGCATCGGAAAGAGCTAAAGAAAAAGCTCGTATGTTACAGAATCACTCAAGACGTTTTCGTCTTCTTGTACCAGGCGACGAAGCGTTCGTGCTTTTACCGAGCAAACAGAATCGACTACTGATAACTTGGTGTGGTCCATTCAAGATTCTGTCACGTATTTCAGATGTCGATTATGTCCTTGATGTTAAGGGACAAAGAAAGATTTTTCACATTAACATGTTGAAAGAGTGTCACTCAAGACCTAAACATCTTCAGGCAGTCTTTCACGCTGTTGATAATGTAGGTTCACATCCAACGAGCTGGGCGTCTTTATCAGTTATTCAGGAAGAAGAATCTTCTTTCCCAGCTGTATCAATGACGTTTCCTAGTCTACCAGTTCAATCTACCGAAACTTGGGAGGACGTGACAATCTGTCCGAATCTTACACTTGAGAACAAAACACATGTATCCGAATTATTACATTCGTTTCATGATGTACTTACAGATATACCAGGCAAAACAAATGTCATCACACATGACATCATTTTAAATGATGAAAAGGCTATTAGAGTGCGTCCATACCCGATACCATTACACTTTCAAGACAAAGTAAACAAAGAAATAGATGACATGCTGCAATTAGGTATAATCAGTTCTTCTCAAAGTAATTTTGCTTTTCCCATGGTTGTAATAAGAAAAAAAGACAATAACATTCGGCTCTGCATTGATTTTAGAAAATTAAATCAGGTCACAATTTTTGACGCCGAACCGTTACCATTATTGGATGATCTTTTACCAAAATTGGCAGATGCAGTATATTTCAGTAAGTTCGATCTGTCAAAAGGTTATTGGCAGGTTCGTTGGCGGAAAGATGTAAACATTTTACGGCTTTTGCTACTCCCAGAGGGTTATTCCAGTTCAATTTTATGTGTTTTGGACTGATGAACGCACCTGCTACGTTCACTAGAATGATGAGAATTCTCTTCTCGCATAGACAAGATATAATCTCGTACATAGATGATATTTGTTTGTTTAGCAACACTTGGGAAGAACACTTTCACGGTTTACACTCTCTATTATCCACGCTCAGATCTGCTGGGTTATCTGCTAGACCATCTAAGGTGTATATTGGATTCTCTGAGATTACTTTTCTAGGTCATAGGATTGGTCATGGGAATCTTCAAACTTTGGAGCAGAATGTTTCCAAGATTCTAAATCTTTCCATTCCTAGGACAAAAAAACAAGTCCGTAGTGTGTTAGGACTAGTGCAATATTATGGTAAATTTATTCTTAACTTATCTTCAATTACATCAGATCTGTCCACTCTACTTAGGAAAGGGGCTCCTAATGTAATTAGGTGGACTCCAGAATGCAATGCTGCTTTTCTTAAAATTAAAGATTTGTTTTCATCCCCACCGATTTTAAAACTACCCAGGCTTAATAATCTTTATACTCTTCGAACAGACGCTTCGTCCAAGGGCGTTGGTGCTGTGTTGCTTCAACAATTTGATGGACATCTGCATCCGATCACGTACATTTCGAGAAAGTTAAACAAGGCGGAAATGAATTATTCGGTGTTGGAAAAGGAACTTCTCGCGGTGATCTGGGCAGTAACCAAATTAGAGAAGTATCTGTTAGGTGTACCTTTCGTGATACAGTCAGACCAGAAGGCTTTGGCGTATTTAAAGACGAAGAACCATAAATGCGCCCGAGCAGCCCGTTATTCGATTCTGATGCAGCCGTATAATTATACTATTCAAGCAATTCGAGGGTCCGACAATGTGGTTGCAGACGTACTGTCGAGGTGCCCTCAGGAAGACAGTACACAAGTTTTTAATGACAGTTAGTCCATGGTCAACAGTAGTGGTGTTGTAATTGAGACATTGAATTTTTGTTAGTTTTATCCGGAACACAATTTGGTGTGTATGGTGTAAGGTGCACATACAGTGTACTATAATATGACTGTACGGCAATGATATTATTTAGCGATAAATTTTTGCGTGTATATTATAGAGGTTCCTATGGGCATTGAAATAGGTAATTTGAGACCAATTTATGCATGTATTTGCTATTTTTTGGGGTTGGATAAGGAATAAATATGTATGAGATTTGCAGTGTACTCTGTATTGTGGAGGTACACATTATTGCAATCATTTTCTGATGGGTAGGTAATCCTATTAGATATAACCATATTATATAAGTTTTGGTTCTAGTATTATTGATACTAGAGGTAATAGAGGGCGGTGTTGATTCTGCGTAATTTGTTTTAATTTAGTAATATTATTACTTCCTACTTGGATTTTATTCATAAGGCAGTAGATTATAAGACTTGTTTATCACCGTTTCATCTCATCGACGACTGACTAATTATGTTATGAGACCTTAGCTGACTTAGACTTACTGAGACGTAGGATAGTATTATGTTGGTATGGTTTTTTACAATTACCTTAAGTGGTACATTTTTTGAAGAAAAAAGAAACTACGTGTCTTTTTTCTTAACGGTGGTAGGAGGTAATTGTTGCGTATGGTTTTTTACAACATTTCTGTTGTTGCGCATCAAAGAGCGCTGAGTTGAGTTTGGTGAAAATATTTGAAGATATGTGAATAGTACACTAAGGTGCATTATGCATGCACACAGTAAAAGGATGACGTAGGAGTTTTTGTGTGTTGAAACAATGACGTAGAGAACAAAAATGAACCCCAAGAAATAAACAAGACGTGAACAGCCTTGTGTGTGCTGGTTTGCTTGAAAACCCGTGAAAAAGGGTTATATTGATTCGTGCCATGAATGGGAATGCATACCAGGATGAGTACTATTAATAATGTATAATTTGATGCTTATACATTTTTTAGACTGGCAGGTCTATACACCGTAAAAATCGGAGTCTTAAAGATCCTGCCTGCTCTGTCGCTAATGTGTACTGACTTTTGGGGAAATTCATGTTAATACAGTTATATGAGTTTGGAAAAGATATTACGGGTGAAGGGCACGGATATAATCAATCCATAGAGATGTATAGATGGATTGGGACGGAGAAGCAACAATGTATCACCGTCAAGGAGTATAAAACGATGTTACGAATAGACAGAGGGACATTAACTAATGACGGCTCATCATGTCTCATTGATCATGAGTTTTCAATAAAATTCGTTGGTATTTTACCGGATCAGTATTTGCTTCCTACCTGGTTATCTTTGAGCTGTTGGGCGTATCTGAGACCTTACAAATTCGTTATTCCTTGAGAGAGAACACTGCATAAATAATACAGGGACGATACAGTGCATTTTTTTGCATACCCACGAATAAAACATTCGCGTGACACTTTTGTGGTATACAAATGTTCTAACATTCATACAGACACATATGGGAATAATGATGGTATGCATATATCAAATGCAGACCAACTCTTTGAATACACTGGAATAAACGAACGGGCGGACATACCTTAACACTAGTCATCGTTTAATTGTGTTATTTCCTTGCATCTGTGGTAAGATTGATTTTCTTAATATTTTATTTAAAATAAAATTTGAATGTGAGATACTAACATACGATTATAAGTAAGTGAGTCTATGGCAGACTCAAAACAGAGTCTAGAGATTGATCCAGCATATGAAAGACTATCAGAGAGGTGTAGACCAACTAAATTATATAGGATTATCATCAGGAGCATAATACCTATCCTATGGTATGAACAACAGATTATTGCTGGAATTGCAGAGGCGTTGTAACTATTAGGGGAGAGGAGTACTGGTATACCTGGTCACATCAAAAGAAACTGGTGAAAGGGATTGTCGTAAAGAGCTGATCTTGCATGTTTGTTTGTAATGTGCCTGTCATGGTTGTTGAGTATTAGTGTAGGCTGTTGATTACGAAGGAGGCATATCCTTCTGATTTCAGAGGTTTTTGGTTGCTGTCAATAACTGATGCCAGACTACAGTGGGCCGATATATTCATGCCACAGTCTTGCCTTTTTCGGAGACAACTGTAAACCACCATCATTCTTGAAGAAGTGGGAGCTGAAGGTTGTCGTTCAGTGAAGTGCAGGAAGATTCCTACAGCATATTACCAAGTTAGGTGCATGTTTCGGCACCTGATCGCTCAACTAACATTATATTAGAAAAGAGACTGGGAATAGTGATATAAACATTCCATCAGTGTCCATAAAAACTTACAAACAACATGCATAGATGATGATAGTAAACAATCAACCAGTGTATACTAGAAGTCACCTCAGTTAAACAATACAACTACACTCTTATATAATAATATGTGTATTATGATCAGATGATCCATTGTGTAAATTGATTGATGTAATTAATTTCTATGATTTCACTATTGATTGTCAGTCCTGATGCCAATTAAATCAGATTCAGGACAATAAATTGAAAAAACCTTAACTTTCAACCACTGACTTAGTAAAGATAGTCTTTTAAAGTGTAGTTTGTATGTGATTGTCGTGGTACTGTTGAGTTGTATTAGATAATAAAATAATTTGTGTAATTGTTTATATGTTTAGTTGGGTAATGCAACCTTACACTAACATTTCATAACCCTAGGCACCAAACGTAGTCATCTTATAGTCTATCAAGAATAAGTCTGAATGAGATCATAGTGGTGGAAGTAGAAAGGTGCCCTGGAAATTTACTCAAATATTTATTATATTCAGGGACCTTCACAGCTGACCTCATTCAGTACACTAAGATTTCTTAACAACAAACTGTATTAACATCAACCCACCACAGACGGATGCATCCTCTCTCACCTCCATCTCTACTAGTCCCACGTTTGATGCCAAAATCCAACAGTCTCAGCCTTGTTGATTCATCCATTGCAGTGTGATTATCTAGCAGGCGATCATTAATTGCCCTTAGTATCTCTACTTTATCCATGTCCAGTGTCCCCACTATGGGTGCTCCCGAGGCCAGTCTATCAGCTCTCTCATTGCCACGTACCCCTGCATGACCAGGATAGTAGATCCACACCAGTTCTTGAAGACTTGAGGATTCTATTGATGTTCTCCATTTCTGCCGCAGCCAATTATTTTATCCCAACATGTTGTGTAAATGTACGGATATCTTTTAAAACCTCGCCTTAGTACGGAAAAAAAATAAAAAAAAGACAAAACTTGCAACACGAACTTCTATTACTACATCTCTGGAACATTATTTAAGGGAGAATTGACTTAAGCGATCAAATCGGTCGAGCTACTGCAAATGTAAGAAACCCCATTCATTATCTAATGCCAAGTGTTAACTATAAATACAGATATTTATTTATTTTCACCCGAGTTACAAATGGGTAAAATTCAAGAAATTGTCCAAAAATCAAATATCCGCTATTATTTACACATGCCTTGTTGACGTGCCGTTCCAATTTTTCTTGTTGACTGTTTACACTTCTTCACAGTGTTTACATTTTACATGTTTACACACCGTTAATACTTCAACCTGTTCCCACTTCGTTCACTCTTTACTTTTTTCCCATACTGTTCACACTTTATGTGTTCAAGCACTGTTCACACTTCATTGTTCGCATATTGTTCATACTATATACCTGCTCACACACTGTTCACACTATGTCTGTTCACATTATACCTTTTCACACACTATACCTGTTCACACTGCACCTGTTTAAATCGTCCACACTGTACCTGTTCACACACTGTTCAAACTACATCTGTTTTCACACACTGTTTACCCTATACATGTTCACACATCTTTCACAATACATGTTCCCATCGTTCATACTATACCAGTTCACACTATACCTGTTCACACATCATTTACACTATATCTGCACACCTTATGCCTGTTCGTATACTGTTCACACATTAATGTCTCAAACATTTTTAAAACTTCTCACATTGTTAAAACTTCTTTTGTTCACATAACGTTCACGCTTTATGTTAACATTTTACCTGCTGATACGCTGTACCTACATTATTTGTTCACGCAATGTTCCTATTTAACTCGGTACTTTAAAACAAGACTTTCTTGTGGTGCGAACTGTTTTTGAAATATATTTTTAATGAGCTGTTTAAAAAGTCTTAATTTTATATATTTGAAGGATGCACTGGCCCGCGCAACATAATGCAACGCAAACCACCCTACGATGACTGATGCAAATATGACTCGACAAGGTGGTGTTCGACCCAAGAGGACCCGCCAGGTCGGAAGAGTGCCAGACCTGTTTTCTCGTCAGGGTCCACTCAAAGATACTGGCGGTCATCTACCTCAGCATCGTGCAGCCAGGACAGTAGTAAATGGATTGGCATGTAACAACAACCCACTTCCATCCACGAAAAACTGTTTGGAGATGTTAGGAAACTTGAGCTGATTGCTACCTTTATTAGTCATTAATGTAGAAGTCTGAGGGCGAGCGAAAAAAGAAGAATTAAGTTGAAAATGAAACGAAATAGTGTACACAAAACCTCTAATAACACAGGTAAGGCCCGGTAATTTTGAGGTCCCTTATTGTTTGAGGGGAGGGGTTATAAGAAACAAATCTAACGGTTTAAAGTAGAGGATAATGCATCTGTGCCTGGGGTGACGCCCTGCCTCCTCCCTCATGAGTTCAAATGGCCCTGCTGGGTCTTTCCCAACCCCCTTTTTTTTGTACAGACTGGAAAAAATTGAGTATAAAAACAAAAAGTTAAAAGTTTTCCTTCTTGGCACCAGTAAGGAGTAAGTTAGCTCTTTAAGATTTGTCAAATAAGAAGGATTCTTTTTCTCCACAGTAGCCGCCGTCCTTCTTATTTTAAAAAAAATCACAATTCTTATGTAATATGTTACATAATCGATGTTAAACTGCATGAAAGTTTAGAAAAGAAAATATTACGTATTTTTTTAGTATCTGCTATACGATGTGATCGGAAGCGATCATAACCTCTGCATAGCTAAACTGAGAATTAAACTGAAGACAAGAAAGGAAAACATCAAAACTTAAACTACTAGCGGCAAGTACACATAATGCAGTTGAATCTTGCAAACTAACTTATAACTTGTTAAATAAAGAAGTGAAGACAAAAACTCGAAGAGATAAAAGACATTTCATCAATGAACTGGCCGTAGAAGCTGAAAATGCTGCAAGAACTGGTAATAGTAGGTGCCTTTATCAAATTACAAAACAACTATGTCACCAGTCTACTGCTATGGAAACACCTGTTAAAGGTAAATTAGGGAATTCAATACCAACAGAAAAAGAACAAATAAAGAGATGGGCTGAGCACTTCATGGAGGTGCTAAACAGACCACCACCAACAGTAACACCTGATTTTAATAATGAAACACCCACAACCACCTTGCCAATAACTTGCGATGAATTCACGTTGGACGAGATCAAACAAGCCGTTAAAAGATTTAAAAATTTTAAAGCTGCTGGAGTTGACGAAATTTCAGGGGAAATGATTAAAGCAGTTAATGACAACAACCTCTTGAGAATTTTAGATATTATAAATGAAGTATGGAGAGAAGAACAACCACCACAACAATGGAAAGACAGTATTATTGTAAAGTTACCGAAGAAAGGTGATCTATCAGACTGTAATAACTGGCGTGGTATATCTCTATTATCAGTACCTGGAAAATTATTATGTTGCATGATGTTAGAAAGACTTAAATTGCATGCTGACGAAAAGATCAGAGAAAAACAAGCGGGTTTCAGGCCGAAACGATCATGTATTGATCAAATATTCACACTAAGAACAATTATAGAAGAATCAGTGGAAAGGCAATCGCCACTTATTATCACCTTCGTCGATTTTCAAAAAGCCTTTGATAGTCTACACTGCCCATCATTGTGGAAGATACTTACAATCTATGGTTTTCCAACAAAATATGTGAATATAATCAAAGCGCTATATGACAATGCAAGATGTTGTGTTAGAACAAATAAAGGGAATACAGAATGGTTTACAGTAGAAACAGGGGTGAAACAAGGCTGTATTATGTCACCACTACTTTTTGGAATAGCTATTGATTGGGTTATGAGAAACTATACCCACAATGAACAATTAGGTATAAAATGGACAAATGGAAAATTCCTTGGGGACCTGGATTTCGCAGATGATTTAGCATTCTTAAGTTCAACACCCAGACAATCCCAAGAAGCAGTAAATAATTTGTGTCATCTCTCGGTTAAAATAGGTCTCCAAATAAATGCCTCTAAAACTAAAGCTATGAACTTTTCTAATGAGACCTTTGATATCATCTTGAACGGGGAAAAACTACAGAAAGTTGAAAGTTTCAATTATTTAGGCAGTAAAATGACTCAGGATGGTGACACAACAAGAGAAATTCATACTAGAAGTTCTTTGGCAGCTAGCGCCTTCAATAGATTATCTAACATTTGGAAATTACGATCATTGAATATACATACCAAGCTTCGTCTGTTTAATTCAAATGTTATCTCAGTGTTAACATACGGCTGTGAGAGTTGGAAAATAACAAAATCATTGGAGAACAAGCTGAATACATTCGAGAACAAATGTCTTAGAAAACTCATGAACATCAGTTGGAAAGAATTAAGACTAATCGACAAATAAGAGAAGACTCTAGGCAGAAATATGTCTCCGACTATATAAGGAAAAGACGATGGTCATATATCGGTCATGTCCTACGAATGCAAAACAACAGAATACCACTACAGGCGCTCACTTGGGTTCCTGAGGGTAAGAGGAAAAAAGGAAGACCAAAAGAAACACTCAGAAGAACAATAATAAGAGAAGGAAGAACGTTGGGCCTAAATAATGTGCAAGAGCTAAGAGGAGTGGCGTCACAACGAACAACCTGGAGAGCACTGGTTTCTGCCTTATGCGCCGTGTTTGGTGCTTAAAGAATGTATTATTATTATTATGATACGATGTGACGACATGTGTGCCTTGTTCATGTTTTTGGTACACCAGGGACAAAAGCACTGAATAGTAACTATTCCCAAACTGGAAACACAAAAATGATTAACAATGTAAAGAAACAAAAAATATATATATATGCAATTTTTTTTTTAATGTAAATATGCCACCACAACCAGGATTTGTTTGTGTTTGGCGTGGTTTGTATCTGATATGCAAAGCCAGAATTCATACCTTGGGTTTATAGCTTATTTTGCTTCTTTTTTATATATATATATTTTATTTTTATTTTTTTTTGGGGGGGGGGGGGGCGCGGGCCACTCTGTTAGCATTAAATGCGTTCCGTCTTTCAAAAATGAAAAAGTGTTTTTTGGTTTTTTGAAGGGCTCAATTCTGTAGTCAACGACATAAATTAAATGGTAGTTTTTTTTTACTTCTTCCTTGTGTTAATATTACTAAGAATTATCCGGATCCGGGTCCCTTTTTCTTTCTTTATAGTTTACTAAATTTCTCGTCGTTACAAAATAAAAAACCGTTTGATATATTGCAGCAGAAAAAAAACTGTTTCATAAAAGCCATATCTATATCTAAGACTTTATTCTCAAACAATAATATGGAGGATAAATATATACTGAGCATAATTTTTTTTTCACCTTGTTACACATTTTGCGTTTGCAAACTTATAACAGAATAATCGCCACATGAATAGAATGCACAAAACAAAAAAGACGGACAACAGACAGACAACTTACGTAGAAGGGTAGTAAGTAGGTAGGTAGTTATTTAGGCAGTTAGGTAGATATATAAACATACAGGGGGTGGGCCTTGCTGGCGTAATGGTTACCACACTGCGCTGGCGATCGGGTGATCAAGGTTCGCGCCCTGGCGAGTACATTTAAAGGAGTGTCTTCGACCGGGACTTGGACTGGATTAATTCGAGTCCTGGCGAAGACATTTGAGGGAGTGCCTTCGACCAGGGGACTGGATTAACCCTAGTGGCTCCTGAGCACAAACCCTCTATGGATGGAAGGAGCGAAGCTCCTGACCGGGTTGGAAGGAAAATCCATAGGCTACCCAACTTCGGAATGCCATGATTTTTTTTTTTATGTCACTGGGCCGAGGGGCTGAAAGCCCAAGTGCCGCTGGTTAGGAAAAAAGAAAAAGAAAAATAATAATAACCAGACAGAATGACAGACCGATATATAGACAGATACACAGACAGACAATTTCGGGCCGAGGGGTGACTGACTGTAAACCTTCGACAAATACAAATAGTTAACGGCAGACGCACTATTTATGTGTCCTCAGTTCTGCGTGATAGAATAAAGTTCTGCCTCTCATTCTCTGTGGAGTTAAACTGGTGCATGACAGACTAGAGCTATAACTTTGCCTTGTGTCGGGGAATCTAGGAGAAAGAGAAGAAACTATATCAAGACACATCCCAGTGTCTGTTTCAAATGAGCAAACAAAGTCACAGTTATTGTCTAGCCACACTGCGTGTCATCCACACTGCATACGTGCTACAGTAGTACAGAGCTACATACGCACAGGAACATCTAAGCTTCATTACGTTCCAACATGAACTAAATATTCTTTTTAAAATGTAATGGAATGAATTTTGAAGAAAAAAAACCTAATGACATTTAAAGATATAGTGTCTCCAATTTGTTAAATTAAATTATATTATTTGTTATCTTGCTGTTACACTCTAAGCCTGTTATAAATGTATATACATATTGGTAAATATTATTAAGAAATTACAGTCAATTACTTCAGTTTTTATTCCCTGTGACGTGGAATGTAAATAGTGATACAGTAATCTGAGAGCCTTTGCTTTTCTATTTAATGTCTACAATTTGCTAAGCCAAACCTCGCAATTTTCTGACTGCATTACTCATATCTAATCCACGCCCTTTTTCTTGACATGTAAACAAACAGACATATTAGCTAGTTCTGCGACCTGCCGGCATAACAGTCAGCGAGCCATGATTCGTTTACCCGAGTTCTCACGTGAGCTGATGTGCCAATCATCATTGTTGACAGACAGACACACGTGGGAGATAAAATCGGTTTCTTTAAAGGGGAAACGCGGGCAGAAATGTTCCCGGGTGCCTGTTTGATGTTCATACATACAGGGAGATAATCGTTTGATATCAGAAGCAAACAGAAATCTCGGGAGGAAAACTGTTACACGAGTACGCCTTTGTTGTCGATTTGCAACGGCAAACAGAGTTACCGAGGAATCTTTGATCGGAGGGGGGGGGGGGGGAAATTAGTTTCCTGAATTTCTGCTATAAACAAGAAGTGTGAAAATTCACATTCTCGAGATAATAACACTGAAATCTGCATATATACTGCGTCCCTCAAAACCAATTATCAGTCATCGCTCAGAATTTTTGGATAATCTAATCACGCCAGACTTGAACCATTTTTTGCTAAATGTGTTAAATTGTTTCGTGGGGATTCCATTTTTCTGATTTGTGGTAATAGAAATTGTGATTAAGTGTTAAAATGTGTTACATTTACCATTTTATTCACTGTAATTCCTTAGCGTTTAAAACTAGTGAAATACCATAACGCATAGATATTTCTTGCCAGTCGTTCAGAGTAATGTAATTTCAAATACTCCATTTTTCTTACACAAGAAGATACTGCTTAGCTGACTGAGATTATTAAGTGTGACGGATCAGTGACCGAATAGAATTCGCATTATATTTCATTGTGTGAAATTAAATAAGTGACTAGAGTTAATGTTATGTGTACTAAACAACAGACGCTGACAAATAGCAAGTAGTGACAGGCGGATTTTGTTAAAGTGCGCGCATAGATAAATTGAATAACGGACTTTGGGAGCTGTTCACTTTCTCGCAGGCAATAACGGGGGAGGGCACATACCCTTCTTTCCAGACATGCCATAGCGGAAAACCTATGGACAGATGAATAGTAGTTTTTTTTTAATGTTCTTTTCTTCCTTATCTAGCACTCGATCAAAACCAGCGGCCAGCGGTCTAATATCACCAGTAACATTCTTATTACTATTGGGTCTTCGATTTTTGGACCTGTTCGGTCCTCTTTCTTCATTCAGAGAGAGACCAAATATAAACAATAAGATTAATCGTAACTGGACGATACACTACCCAAAATTATTTAGCAAAATTTTCCAGCCCACTGGGCATACGAAAGAACATATTTTCCTGACGATTGACAGTCGTGGCAACGAAGTGATCCAGAAAACTACGCTGTTTCAAAATCGGTACTCGCCATAAGAGTCAGTCGATAGGATTTGCCATCCTTTTATCGGTTTTTTACCTATTGTAACATTTGTCTTAGCAACCAGAGGCTAGACAATACATTTACTACCCTTCCTCCTTTTTTGCTGTAACTGTGAACGTCAGGAGAACGTTTTGCTTCAGTAACTATATGCGGTGACCCAGGATTTATCCAGGAAAAATTAAACCACCAAATTTGGCGTCCACCTTGCAACTATTATTCGATACGAAGGCTGGACTGGGACCGGATTTAGCAACCCAACTGACAATATATGTTCAGACTATTGTAATTTTTCAAGGGGTAACTACACCATGATTAGGTAAGTAAGCGTGTTTGTGGCCACAGATGACAGAGTGAGAGACAGACAGAGAGAGAGAGAGAGAGAGAGAGAGAGAGAGAGAGAGAGAGAGTAAATAGTTTCCTTTGTTGCAATCATTGTACTAACTACACTTTTTTTTAATGCCGCCAAACTGAGTACTTTACTGAGTAGTAATTTAGTGGGAACTTGTTCTTCACAGTCTATTCTGTAATCTAGTGCTTATATTTGACCTTTGGGTTATTAACTTCTTTTGGGATCTTTTCTCAACAAGGGGAGGGCATTTATTCGGTTATTTTCATATATCTGTAAACTTGATTTAATTGATTTCTCTATATGTTTGATGTTGTAAAAAGTTTAATGATAATAAACAACAAAAAGAGAACAACATGTGTGTGTTGGTCAGACCCATACCCAATTATCCATAGTTTTTCACGTTTGTGCGTATTGTTGTCACATAATTGTGTGTGCGTGGGCGTGTTAAGTGTAACTTATATTTCATATAGGGAGAGAAAGGTCATCTGATATTAAAATATAGTCGTATAGATAGGCTGGACTAGAGACACTACTCACTCCAGAGACAGATCTTCCTCTTACACTATTCCCTCGTGAAAATCTATTTCTTACACCTTTATTCTCACATATTTACCACTATCACCTCTGCTCAGACGGGACCATAAATATCTTCTGACCTATCTTTTAAAAATTTACGACATTCCCGTCCAATACTGCATTTTTTTGTGTTTCGATAATTTCTATTTTGGGGGATATTTTCGAATGTTCTCGAGAATAGGTGCTAGGTATCATAACCGTCTATTAGTTACTTATTAATTTATTTACAGCTAATAGAAGATGACTTCCCTTTAATCTGAGTAGCCTTATCCGCTCTTGGATCACTCATATTTAATGAGTCTTTACTTTCTGTCAGAACTCTATATAGGACTATAGAGATTGCCTTCATTCTCTTATTTACAGTTGAGGGAGCACATTTTCCTCATCATTTTTCTTTTAACTCACTATGGAACATGGGAGCTCCACTGCGGCTGCCCCCTGGCAGGAAGCCTGCACAAAACATTCACAAAACATTCATAAAACATTCACAAAACATTTATAAAACATTCACAAAACATTCACAAAACATTCATAAAACATTCACAAACATTCATAAAACATTCACAAAACATTTATAAAACATGCACAAAACATTCACAAAACATTCATAAAACATTCACAAAACATTCATAAAACATTCACAAAACATTCACATTCTCTTGTAATACTTGTTTCTGTAATAGTTTGATGTACATGATAAGGTTGCCAGCCCCATGCACAATTTCATTTTTGTAAGACTTCTTTCTTTGTCTCATAAGAGATCCCAGTGACCTACACGGGGTGTCAGTGGTATAGGTCAGTTGTTCTCAACGTAGGTCATGGTATTCTTCTAGGGGGCCACAGTAAGTGCTATATTTCTGAGGGGAGAGGGGGAAGGGGGGATAAATAAGTAAATAAGGATCAGAAGGAAGCCGTGAGCAACAACAAAAATAAGTTGAGAACCCCTGGTACAGGTAACTATTACATTCTCTATTACATTCTCTCTATTGCATTCTCTCTATATTTACAATTATCTATTACATTCTCTCTATATTTACAATTATCTATTACATTCTCTCTATATTTACAATAATCTATTACATTCTCTCTATATTTACAATAATCTATTACATTCTCTCTATATTTACAATTATCTATTACATTCTCTCTATATTTACAATTATCTATTACATTCTCTCTATATTTATAATTATCTATTACACCACCTCCCCGAAGTATGTGTGATAAGGAAGATGAAACCGAGCTCTCTTGGAGCAGAATCCAAGTTGCACAAAAAATTTGCCCCAAACATCAACCGGCGAAAAGGCATAATATATTACTGTGCACTGAGACATGGATGATAACAGAAACAAATGATAACAAGTAACAAAATAAATAAAGTTTTCGCACTCCACTTTTATTATTGCTACCGATTGCACTTAAACAAAAGAACATACATGTTCTACATCCTATTGCATTGAACAAAAGCGGATAGCCAGGTATCTTTAAATAATAGTTCATCATTTAGATCACACACAAATATGATAACTTTCTGTGATTGAAGTACAATTGCATCTACATAATTATATAGCTATGTTTTGTTGCCTCTATAGCAGTGTTTTTTTTTAAACATTTAACATGTTAAGATTTAACATTTCCTCTTATAGCATCAAATGTAGCCTTGCATCCCATTATACTCTAGCTCACAAAATATTATAAAAATGAGAAAAAAAGCGATAAGAGTATGTTTATTTGAATGAAATGAAAAACGAAATTGCATAATTTCATTTGTATGTTTAGTGTATGTTTAGTGTATGTTTAGTGTATATTTAGTGTATGTTTAGTGTATGTTTAGTGTATGTTTAGTGTATGTTTAGTGTACATAATGAGCCTGGAAAAAATGCGAAAGTGAAAACGCTTTGAGGCGCACGTACCCTATGTTAAGCAGCACTGATATGTAATCCCTTGCGCCCAGGCTGGTTAAAAGCAGTACTGATATGTAATCTAATGTATCCCTGGTTAATGTCGTGGTTGAGTTTGAGTGTAGAGTATTTGTCGAGTTGGACAACAGTAGTGAAATCGACAAGGGATAGTGGACTGACAGAGTTATAGATTACACACACAGAAAGGTGTAAATAGGAGATGGACTTGAGACAACCTGGAAGAAGATTTATCAAAATGATCTCTCTCTCCAAGCCTCAACTCACTTATGTCTGTCTAAGCACCTCCTGCTCTCGCTCTTTTCTCTTATCATACATAGAGATTATAGTAGAGAGCTAAAACAAGTTACTTATGGATGGAAAGGTCGTGAACAGCGTATTAATAAAGGTGTAAACTTTATTAAATGAAGAAAAGCATGAAAATAATGCATATCATCACACACAGCATAAATTACATCAATAATCAAATAATCATCAATAGTCATCAATAATCATATACACCAACAACCACACACAGATCACCATTCATAAAACCTGTAGAACACAGAGAGATAAATAAATCGAGTGTCAGTCCGTCCGTTTTCGGGGACCATATGAAATAGCTCCAGTAAGTGGTTTTTTCGTACATATCCTCCATGGGTGATGGAATTAACCTGAATAAAATCACTGTATAGGCGCTATCATTGGTGATTCCTCCCTAATTGCGTGAGGTGGTCTGGAAGACTCTATTTATCTCCTGCTGATCGAATAAACAAACTGAGCGACAGCCTGTCCGCGGTCGTGGGACCAAAAGCTAGCTCCAGAAAGTGTCTTACATGTAGATCCTTCGTGAGGGACTAGCCTACAAAACTTTCCTTGTTGGTGCTAAACGTTGGTGACCTCTAATGGCGTGAGGGGGGCTGGAACTCTGTCTATCTTTCTTGCTGGCCAAATAACCGAACTGAGCGACAGCCTGTCCGCGGTCGTGGGACCAAATGCTAGCTCCAGAAAGTGTATTACTTGTAGATCCTTCGTGACGGACTAAGCCTACAAAACTGTCCTTGTTGGTACTAAACGTTGGTGACTCTCCCCTACTGGCGCGAGGTGGGCTGGGGGACGCTGTTTATCTCCTGCTGACCAACTGAATGAACTTAGCGACAGCCTGTCCGCTTTCGGGGACCAATGGAATAGCTCCAGTAAGTGGTTTTTTCGTATATATCCGCCATCGGTGATGGAATTAACCTGAATAAAATCACTGTATAGGCGCCATCGTTGGTGACTCCCCTTATCGCGTGAGTGGGGCTGGAACTCTGTCTATCTTTTGGCTGGCCGCTCCTGAGGCAAGGTTCTACATAATCCAGAGATCAACACTAGGACTAGGTCACTTCAGGACAACTGATCCCAAGGCGCTCTTATCAGGCGCTAGAATTGGCTTAAAATCCGGTTTTTGGCTGGCTGGACTGTGGTTTGGCTGAGTGCCCCGTTTAGGCACACAACGACTGGTGAATTGAATTCTGCTATAGACATGCTGGGCGGTTAAGACACTCTGGAAGCCGCAATGCTCTGACTGGTAATCTAATAGGCGAGTAAGGAACTACTACGGCAATAGACGATTTCAGATTGTTGCGTTGGCTCATTTCACAATGCGTGAGCTGAACTCCCGTGAGAGGGAAATGGCGTTGACAAAGGGTTGTTGTTTCAGGTATGGCTGTGACACTCGTGGGGCTAGATATCCTCAGAATCCCTCTAGAGCGAAGAGACGGTGGCATTCTTCGTCTGACTGGAAACTAGACTAGCAATTCGGTATCCCCTGAAACTGAGACCAAAAAGAGACACCCTTTTACATCAAGCAAATAATAAATCACACTAACTTTCTACAGAAAGTTTCGCTCCACTATGGGATTAATTTTATTGTAGTTATTGCTATGATAGTTTAGGGCTGTCTTTAACCATGTCTCCTGTTCCTTAAAAATATTAATTATCAACACGCGCCCGCATAGGCTTAATATCTATTGTACATCCATGTACCTGTCAGTAACATGTTCGAACAGCAAAATCTACTCCTCTTCTCCAAAATAAACATACAGCTGAATGGTTATGTTATTGATCTTACAACATTAAATGAGTTTACATAAGCAGATTACAGCATGTGACATTACACAAATAAATCGTATGTCCCCTTGGGGAAATATATTAATATTCCACAAAATGAGTACAAAGAAAATGCTATGTTCTTGCTATAATACAGTTGTGACTGAGTCATAAGGTAAAATGTTTTCTATGGCTGGTGGCTGCTCTTGTGAAAGTTATGGCTAGAGTCTAGCTACACAAGTAAGCATAAAATGATTCTCCCCAGCCACTAAAAATATCTATCCACAAGGAATAAGCGACTGTCTCCTATAATTCAGTGTTTAAGTGAGTAATCCACCTCTGACGTTATCTTACAGAAATGACAGTTAATGCCTATTCTTAACCCATGATAAGCATCTGTGGACTTATTCTACGCCTAGTGAGTGTTATTATAAGTTTAACATTTAACCCATGATAAACCAAAAACAGCTTAAACACCACTTAATAAAGACTGAATACGGCACAACACTATCACTGAATTAAATTACTAGATGAAGTCACCTCCCTATCAGATATAAATATAACTCTGTAACATGAATATATCATATTATAAGATAGGTCAACTCACCCCGAAAATGACTAGAGAAAGGCCTTAACATTTTAGTTCTGTTAAAGTCTGCCTATCTCATGATGGTCCATCTCGGGCCAGGAATCTTCTACAAGTGTGTTTGACGTAGTAAAATTTCAAATCTTATAGCTTACAAACCATTCTACCCCAGGACACCTGCATAGCCTGATTCTACAGATGTATCGGCGTAATGCGTAAGACCGGGTAAGATAAAGGTTTCAGAAGCAACAACTTTGCGAAAATTCCCCCAGAGAGACAATCATAATATTATGTGCTCTTTGCTCATCTAAGGGCAAACAACCCACAAACTGACCGCGATTGTTATCTCCCCCTGAAACAGATCAAACTCGTTACCCAGGCCTCAAAGGGTACTAGCCGCTTGTGATCAAACGTTTTAAAGCGACCAGAGAAATTCCCCTGTTCGGACCACAGAGGGTACCCGCCGCTAACGAACCGTTTCTTTCACAGAAACCGTCTTTGGCTCGTTCTAACACTTTAAGCGTAACAGACGTTCTTCTGATCAGGCCAGGTGTGCTGACGTAACATTATCGTTCGCTGACCGCTGTAGGCTCGAACGTAAACAACCTCGGGTGGGGTTTGAGAAGGAGAAAACAATTGGGCCACACAGGTAGCAAAGCAAAGAGAAACAAAATGTATAGGAAAACAGAACATTAAAGAGTAATAACATTGAGACGAGATGGAAAAATAAATTAAGTCACTGTCTACGTGACAGTTAACAAGCACTGATATATAATCCCGGGCACCCCTGGTTAAGCAGCAATGGTATGTAATCCCCTGCGCCCCTGATTAAAAGAAGCACTGATATGTAATCCCATGGATCCCTGGTTAAACAGCACTGAAATTTAATCCCAAGTACCCCTGGTTAAGCAGCACTGATATGTAATCTCATGCATCCCTGGTTAAAAAATAGTGATATGTAATCCCATGCATCCTTAGTTAAACAACAGTGATATGTAATCTCATGCATCCCTGATTAAACAGCAGTGATATGTAATCGCATGCATCCCTGGTTAAACAACAGTGACATGTAATCTCATGCATCCCTAGTTAAACAACAATGGTATGTAATCTCATGCATCCCTGGTTAAACAGCAGTGATATGTAATCCCATGCATCCCTAGTTAAACAGCAGTGATATGTAATCCCATGCATGCCTAGTTAAACAGCAGTGATATATAATCTCATGCATCCCTAGTTAAACAGCAGTGATATATAATCTCATGCATCCCTGGTTAAACAGCAGTGATATGTAATCCCATGCATCCCTGGTTAAACAGCAGTTATATATAATGCCAAGCATCCCTGGTTAAATAGCAGTTATATGTAATCCCATGCCTCCCTGGTTAAACAGCAGTTATATGTTTTCTAAATAATTCCGTATTGGTAAACATGGTATCGCCATCCTATTTGTTATCTTGTTAACGTAATGACGTCACAACCAGTAGCACGAGTCACCATCATCTGCCTTCAACTCCCTAAGAGCATAAGCTTTCAACAAATTAACGCCAAGCCTTCCAAGCTTTCAATAAATTAACGCCAAGCCTTCCAAGCTTTCAACAAATTAACGCCAAGCCTTCCAGGCTTTCAACAAATTAACGCCAAGCCTTCTAGGCTTTCAACAAATTAACGCCAACCCTCCGGGCTTTCAACAAATTAACGCCAAGCCTTCCGGGCTTTCAACAAATTAACGCCAAGCCTTCCAGGCTTTCAACAAATTAACGCCAAGCCTTCCAGGCTCTCAACAAATTAACGCCAAGCCTTCCTTGCACTAGTATTTTAGGATTAAGTGAAAGTAATAGAACATTACAGGATGTCTCAGACCATGTGTCATTATTCATCAGCCCTTTCGTTTTCACTTTCTAGGAAGCGTGGAGTAACCACTGTAGCTGGTCCCCTTGCAAGAAGCCTGCACAAAGGCAGCGGTGTCTGTAACAATGTGTTTTAGATCAAGAGGTTGCCAGCACAATGCCACCTGATAATGCGATCATAAATAATATTTGTATCATCCTATATAAAAAATCCCAGCTTTTTCTGTCAGTGCTAAGAGATGCAACTTTGGTTGAAAGTTAGACATTAATTGTATTGTTTCCCTTATAAGAACTCTCCCGAAAATAGTAACACTTACCAAAGACAAATGCGCAAATGACGGTGTGCACAAAAATCTGTTTATAGAATGTGTGATCCCGTATACACACAATGGGATCCTCGCTGCTGCTACGTAGTTCTTGTACTGTGGTGATGAGCAGTGGTTTAAAAAAAATACTTTTGAATAAGTAAAATTGCCGTAAGGTATTGGTGCTTTTGAATTTAATTCCCGTCTTATGACGGGCTTTTACACTAGTGCGATAATAAAACCTGATGTACGACAACCCTGAGGAAGCAGTATTACTGTTCTGTCTTTGTCTTAATCAGAGAATCCAGGGACTATAAACATATATTCCTTGGACCTCAATGTCTTTTATATATTTGAACATGCACCCTAATATAAATGTGACGTATAATGGAGATATAGCTTACAGTAATCTGACAGCCTTTGTTTTCCCAACTAGTGTCTACCATTTGCTAAGCCAAACCACGCAATTTTCTGTTTGTATAACTCACCTTTGAATCCACACTTTTTTTCTGGGAACATAACAACAGAGTTGTTTACCAACTTTTCGCAACCTGCCAGTCTTAACAAGGGAGCGAATCACGTTGTTTACCTGAGTTTCTCACGCGAGCTGATTTGCCAATTATCGGTCATTAGACAGATGCGCGTGGAAATAACGGACTGTGTGAAGAGATAAAGGGGCGATAATATTTTCCCGACCACCTTTGATGTTCGTACGTTCAGGGGGAGGTAAATTGTTTGATCTGCGAAAGGGGACGAAATCTAAGAAAGGCCCGTTGCACGGCCAAGTCTTCTGATGTCGATCAGCATCGCTGAGTAGAGCGAACGATAAAACCTTTGATCCGGTAAACGCAGTTTCCTGATTTCCCTGCTATGCAGAATGTGTGAATTATAACATCCTCTAGTGATAACAACACCATGATCTGTATATATACTGCGTTCTCTCCAGATCAGTTATCAGAGTCGCTCAGAAATTTTCGATAATCTAAACACGCCAGACTAGAACCATTCTTCGCTAAATGTGTTAAATAGTCTCGTGGGGATTTCATTTTCTGATTTGTGGTAATATAAATTGTGCTTAAGTGTTAAAATGTGTTAAGTTTACCATTTTAATTCACTGTGATTCCCTAGCGTTAAAACTAGAGAAATAACATAACGCGTAGATATTTTCTTGACAGTTGTTAAGTTAATGTAAGTTCCATCACCCCACTTTCTTACACAAGAAGATACGGTTTAGCTGACTGGGATTATTACGCGTGACGTATGAGTGACATAATAGAATTCGCATCATATTTCACTGTGTGAAAATATATAAGTGACTAGTGTTATATCATGTGACTAAACAACAGACGCCGGCAAATCAAATAGCTAGTAGTGACAGGCGATTTTTGTTAAAGTGCGCGTATGGATAAATTAAATAACAATTGACTTTGTGCGCTGTTCATTTTCTCGCGGGCGATAACGGGGGAGGGCGCATACCTTTTTTCCCCGACATGCCATAGCGGAAAACTTACGTATGGATAGGATAGTAGCATTTAATTTTTTTCATAAATGTTCTTTTCTAAATAGTACCTGATCAAAAACCAGCGGCCAGTGGTCTTAATTTGGGTCTTCGATTTTTGGGCTAGTTCGGTCCTCTTTCTTCATTCAGTGAAGGATTAATGGTGTCTTCTTCTTGGCTTTCAAGTCCCAAGTTCCTTCGTGAACCGGTTGGGCCAAAGAGACAAATAAACATTAATATTAAATCTTAACTGGACTGTACCTTACCCAGAATTATTTATTCAATTTTTCCATATTGTAACATTTTTCTTAGCAACCAGATGTTTCACACTAATGGAATTATTTTTCTCCTTTTGCAACTGTGAACGCCCAGAGCACGTCTAGCTTCAGTAACTATTCGCGGTGACCTATGTTTCATCCAGGAAAAAATAAACCACCAAATTTGGCGTCCACCTTGTAATTATTATTCGATATATAGGCTGGACTGGGGCTAATTTGGCAACCCACCTGACAGTATAAGTTCAGGAACTATTGTATTTTTTCAAGGGATATCAACAGCACGATTAGGTAAGCGAGATTATTTGTGGCCACGTATGACACAGAGAGAGAGAGAGAGAGAGAGAGAGAGAGAGAAAGTGAATATTTTCATTTGTTACAAGCATTGTACTAACTTCTTTTTTTATTTCGCTAGACTTGTGTACTTTACTGAGTAGTAATTTAGTGGGAACTTGTTCTTCACAGTCTATTCAGTAACCAAGTGCTAATCTTATACCTTTGGGTTATTAACTTCTTTTGGGATCCTTTCTCAACTAGGGGGAGGGCACTTAGTCGGTTATTTTCATATGTCTGTAAACATGATTTTATTGATTTCTCTATATGTTTGATGTTGTAAAAGTTTAATGATAATAAACAACAAAAGAACTTAACTTTGTGTGTTGGTCAGACCCATACCCATTAACCATAGTTTTTCACGGTTGTGTGTCTAGTTGTCACATAATTGTGTGTTTGTGTTTAGTTTAACTTATAGTTCTAGATATAAGGAGGTACTAGATTGTCTTATACTAAAATTTAGTCGTATAGATAGGCTGGACTTAGAGAAACTACTCATTCCAGAGACAGATCTTTTCCTTAAACTATTCACTCGTGAAATCTATTTCTTACACCTTTATTCTCACATATTTTCCACTATCACCTCTGCTCAGACGGGACCATAAATAATCTTCTAACCTATCTAAAAATTTACGACAATAATCGACAGACCTTGAGTCTAGATTGAACCTTGCCAAAACCAAGCGATACTCCTTTATTTATTTTTTTGTAAATTGAACTACACGGGGTTAGAACAGACATAGGTAAGTTGTTATGTTGTTGTTTTTGTTTGTGTTTTTTTGGGTGGGGAGGGGGTGGTTAATTCTGTTATTTCAACATATGAAGCTGTATTAAGCTTCTGCTTTGTTTTTCATAACGTTATCTATATTTGTCATACATTTATCAAGATTTAAGATTTTTGACTTGTACGATTAACTCAACACACGCATTCAGATAAACAAACTAGACTTGTGGACTACATCAATCTGTACGCCGACTAGCGGCTCTGAAGCTCTGCTAATTCCAGTCCTTGCCCATAAGCTCATAATGCTCTTGACCTAATTCAGTCTGAACCACCGACACAAGCTCTGTCCTGCCCAGTTTATCTAGCTTACACAATAATGTTATTTGTCTATTATTTTTCCTCCTGCTTTTCAACTGTAATACTTTCATTGATATCTTTCTTTGTCTCTTTTTCCCGTATTTTTCTTTTTTTAGCACTGACCTCCAGCCTTTATCTATCTATCTATCTATCTATCTATCTATCTATCTATCTATCTATCTATCTATCTATCTGTCTATCTATCTATCTATCTATCTATCTATCTATCTATCTATCTATCTATCTATCTATCTATCTATCTATCTATCTATCTGTCTGTCTGTCTATCTATCTATCTGTCTATCTATCTATCTATCTATCTATCTATCTATCTATCTATCTATCTATCTATCTATCTATCTATCTATCTATCTATCTAATGCAAGAGAAAATGAAAATTCTCGATGAGAGGTCACAACAAGTGGTTCTGAAAATACGCAGAGAAAAGACAAAGATTATGAGAATAAATGCAAGAAATGATAACAAGGTTGAACTTGAAGAAACACCACTAAAGGATGTAGAATCGGCACATATCTTGGCAGTAATATAGACAAAGTTAGAGGGACAGACAAAGATATCAAAATAAGAACACAAAAAGCAAGAGGAGCTTTCATTGCATTGGGAAACATATGGAGAACAAGAGAAATCAAGTCCAACACGAAAATAAGAACCTTCAACTCAAATGTCAAGTCAGTCCTATTGTATGACTCTGAGACATGGAGAACAACAAAAACAACAACCAAAAAGCTACAGACTTTTACAAACGGGTGCTTGCGAAGAATATAAGGACTGAAATGGTATGACAAAGTCACAAGATGACAAGAACCAGACAAGTGCCAGTGGAACAAGAGTTGAGAAGAAGACGCTGGCGATGGATAGGACATACATTGAGGAGACCTTTTGATAGCATTACAAGGCAACCCTTGTTCTGGAATCCACAGGGAAAGAGGGGCAGAGGTAGACCAAAAAACACACGGAGAAGAGAACTGGAAACGGAAATAGAGGTGAAAATGATGAGGAAAACATGGAAAGAACTTGAGCGGATGGCACAGGACAGGAAGACTTGGCATGTGTTTGTTGAAGGCCTATGCTCCTTGGGGAACTAAATGGTATTGATGATCTATCTATCTATCTATATATATATATATATATATATATATATATATATATATATATATATATATATATATATATATATATATATATATATATATATATATATATATATATATATATCTGTAAAAAGGCAATTATGCCTATTTCTTTACCCTGATGATATAAAGATTTCGTTCGTTCGTTCGTTCTATAAATCTATCTATCTATCTATCTATCTATCTATCTATCTATCTATCTATCTATCTATCTATCTATCGGTTTCGTGCATTTGTTCATTCGTTCAATCTATCTTCCTGTCTATTGAGAAGCAGTTTGCCTGTATTTTTATCTATCTAACTCGGTGCCAGTATATGCGTCTGCATGTCTGTCTGTCTCTCGTTCTTTGTCTCTTCTGCTCCTATCAAAATTACATCTGGTGCTGCTTCCAACATAACACGGAAACAACATTTATTTAATCATTTGACCTTCCCAGATAGCCATGTGTGGGTTGGACCATAATTGGGGAAAAAATAACAAAACTATTTGACGAAAAACCTTAGAACTGCGCAGAATGTTGGAATGTCAGCTCTATAATATCAAGATTAAACTGTAACACTAGTATTTTAGGATTAAGTGACACAAATATCACATTATCACGCCACCGTAGATTAGATACAGGAAAGATTAATCACTTCCTAAGGCAAGAATAATCACCACTGCACTCAGAGAAAGAGACTTATAATTCATTCATGCCTGTGTTCATTTGTTTCTGTCTCATTTGTTTTAGCGGAAGCGGACAGTTTCTGAATTGTGTTGCTTTGGCCAGTGTCATTTTAGGTTGCTGTCTGTCCATCTTACTCTTGCCCTGTAGTTATATTTTCTGGTATTGGAGGCCCCTGATGGTGGCCGATTTGACAGCGTTCTGAATTGTTGTCACCAGTGCCGGCCTTAGGCCTATTTAACCAATTTGGCCCGAGCAAAGTCGGATTCCGAGTGTTAAAAAACATGAGGGTTGAAATGAAGAACAGTGGGACATATATTAGATATAGCTTTAAAAAAAGAATTCAGAGACTCGGTAATAAGGGGTAAGGGGTAAGGGTTAGGCTTAGGTTAAGGAATCCTAAACTGTACCACTAAATATAGGAAACCCTAATCTTAATCCTAACCCTAACGACATGAGCCACATATATGGATTTCATCGAAGAACACGTCCGCCCACTAAGTTTCATGCCAACCAAAAGCAATAAAAATAAGATTAGATTAGATATCAGGAAAATATGATATTTCAATGTATCCAATACCATAATCCCCGCCGTAAGGTACTTCGGTCGGTCGGTCTGTCACACTTTGCACACCGTCTGGGACGGTATTGCCTCCCCTGCTTTGCAGTTGTGGTGCAACAGTCGCCACAACTCAAGAGTATCTAATAGTGGCATCTAAGGTATCTACCTGCTCACAAGATTACTCTTGGCAGATGTGTAGATAGATGGTTAATTATACTTCTACCACAAAGGAGTATTCACAAGATATTCAGATAAGCGAAAACAATGCTGGAATCTGCCGACACTTTTGTGAAGAGGTTATGCAATGGTTTATTCTAGCTTGTTAAGCCCCCACCCCTGATGTACTCAGTGGAATTCTATTATTCTAGTATAGCTCTGTTTAGAGTGTGTGTAGTAATTTGACTGAGACAAACATGCAGTAACTTTAACAGGATTAAATCAAAGTTAAATTTGTAACATTACAAATAACAAAATGTAATAAACACTTTAGGTTTTAACAGTTGGAAAATAATTTGAATAGTTCTGCTACTTCTTATGGGTTGGTTCTTTTCACTCTGCTCTCGCTCGTCTCTGATCAAGGTTGTCGAGGGTAGCTCGTTTCCAAGAAATGTCAAGGAGAGTCTACCACGTGGGTCCTTCGTCTTAAAGCTTAGGTCACGGTTCCCTTCTTGTTCCAGAGGTAGTACTTTCTGCTGGTACCACCAATAACTATGGTAAAAGAATAGAACGTAACGCTCTTCTGAGTATGGCGTTTTCCACCCCATAGTTATGGATTCCTATCTTCCCATACCACCATCCCAATAACTCAGACTTTACCCTCGATGAGAATTAAATTTAATCCCTCGTGATAAAACTTTATTTACATTTAAATAGAATAGCTTTCATAGTTACTTTATATTTAATTGAAAAGGTTAAAAATACAGATAGAGTCTGTTTACATATACATCTCCACTGATTGAAAAGTGTTCACAATATAAATTGAATGTTTGGTTTAAAGCTTGAAAACTTACATTAATTTTAAAGGGACTATTTTATAGGGACATTTACACTGCTTTGAAAATGTAAGTATTATACTTAGAATGTACATCATTTCTTTCATCTTTCCCTCCCTGCTCCATACGTAACCTGGAACTACTTTATGCTTTTAGTTCTCTTTACGAAACTATCAATAAAGCAATCACCAGCCCGTGCAGTGGTGGTTCATGAATGATCATTCTATACGCTGAGGTTGCCAGCCTCAAATGACTTTGACATCCACAAGCGAGTTTCACATATTAAAATTCACATGGTAATATATATAAATATATAAATATATAAATATTTATTTATATTTATATATTTATATATTTATATATATATATATGTATATATATATATATATATATATATATATATATATATATATATATATATATATATACATACATATATATATATATATATATATATATATATATATATGTTAGTTCACATTTTAGTAATGAATATGAAATGGAAATCACAACTTACGCCTATCCCGACTCACAGACTTTTTTGCTCAGATGAAAAAAAGAGACTTGAATCGGCCTGTTACACGCGTCTGGGGTGTCGTTAATTTAATAAGTTGCCTATCTGACTTCGTGTGTGGTCCTTCAGTTTCCTCAGTCCCGGTTTCCTTATTTAAAATGTAGAGATTTCCTGTGCTTTGTAAGTCTTATTTGGTTCTCCAATAAAAGGTCCGGTTAAAAAAAGGAATTATGAATCTAGTCTTCACTCTGGCAAGGTCTGATGTTGTCTTGGCGAGCGTGAAATTCACAGTGAAATAAAACTGCGAAATGGTCAGACTACATTCCTATCTTCCCACGCATTGTTGTTATGAATCTAATCGGAAAGATCCAATTATTTCAAATCATGCAGATAGGGAGTGATGATTTCAAAAATATTCCACGTGAAATAAGGTGCGTGAAGCAAAAAATCACGTATTACCATATATGGACATCTGGGGTCTTGCATACACTCTTACAAACACATTTGTCGACTCATTTGTCTCAAATGTAATAAATGAATGATTACTTTTAAACAAGTGACCGGAAGCGATTATATCACATTTGGCTGCCCAGAATGTGTCACCCAGACAGTAATCTCGTTATCTGTCGTATCAGTACGCAAAACTCCGTGTCTGCCCATCTGGGTTACCAAACGAGTCGTCTTATCAGCGGTTCAATCTAAACACGCCGGCGACTATCTTATCTCAGTTGCTCACCGCAAGCTAGAATGACCGGGTAACAAACAGGTGACATCACAGAGAGGAGTGTCAACAAATGTTTGCACCTACAAAAAATTTGCCACACAAACAAAGAAAGAAAGAAAGAAAGAAAAGTGTGATCATTGACAGCACATAATAAAAATCAGTACCACAAATGTACCGTTACTGCCAGGGAGAAACAAAGACCGATAGGGGCCGCCCCATTTTGTCACACCGTCATTTGCGCACTTTTTCTATTTTCGAGAGAGTGCATTAACTTTCGAGCACAGCTAAGGGGGTGCAACTGTGGGTGAAAGTTAGACAATAACATTGTATTGTTTCCCCGTATATGTACTCTCCCTAAAATAGCAAAATGTGACGGTGTGCATTAAATCAAATGACAATCAAGATACTCTTCTGTCCAGTTTCATTCGGGAAACGGATTTAACTCATCATTTTTCTTAAAAATAATCTTAAAAAAGTTTTTAAATTGTTTCTCCAAGACAAAATTTTAATTTAAAGTATTGCAGACTTATTATTATGGATCAAAATGATAAGATGGCTAAAAGAAAGAGACGATCGCGTCATTCACAGCGAGCAAGCGAGACTATAGAAGAAGCAGCAATGTAATACGTGTAACATAAACAACACACTATAATTAAAAACCTGTCAATTTTGGCGGGTTGTTGCTAGTTAAAAATAAAACATTACCTATATTTATTAGCTATATTTTGACTCAAAACGTGTTACAACAAAACTGTAATCGTATGTCCAGGGGGACCCACTAGAATGATTCAAATCGGGCTCCACAATTACTTAGGCCGGCCCTGGTTGTCGCTACCATTTTATGTTGTCTTTTTTTTTAGCCGGTGGAGAATAGTGTTGTTCCCAGCCTAGGGACTTGAGCTCTACGAGTATTAAGGTACTGTTCATATAGACATTGCGTTGGTTTGGATTTCTGTCATTCAGTCTATTTTAAATGTGAGGATCTTCATGCTTCCGACGTTTTTGTGCGGTTTTTTATACTTTTAAGTATGTGCGTATTAAAGATGTATTTTCGTTACTGGAGGACTTATTGGGGAATTTGACATGTATTAAATTCAAATTTTTTTTCACTTATCAGGGACTAAGTTATGTTACTAGTAGTGTACTGCGTAGATAGCGCAGATTACGCTGCCTAGGCCATACCCGAAGATAGTCGCAGCCCCAATGATATTTTCTAGGGACAACTGGCAGATGGCAAAAGAATCACCGGGCGACTGCAGCTGAGGTTCAAAGATGTGTGCAAGAGAGACTGGAAGGCACTGGACATAAGTCCGGCAACCGTCGAGGACGAAATTGTCCATCGATTTTCCCAGTGCAGATGAAAATTAGTGATGGAAGGCATGGTCCCTGGAAAAAAAAAGGGGAGTCGACCTAGAAGACGGTGGAGCCAGGACATCACAGAGAGTCTGAACTTGTCTTTGGCTGAAGTAGGTCTATTTGCCCAGAATCGTGATGCGTTCAGAGCAGCTGTAAGGAGACAAGGTTCTGGAAAGAATATATCACATGATGAAAATACCCTATTAAAAAAAGGTGGGTTATTTATAGTGGAGATATCGTGCTTTGTGTGCATGATTGTTTGTTAATAGAAGTCACAGCTAAGAGTATCAGCAGGTAACCCAGTGTGGGCGATCTAGTTCAGAGATACTGAGTTCTCTAAAGTTATACCTAGATAAAATTACGTTTGTTTCAGGGTTAAGGGTAGTTGGAATGTTTAATGAGATCAGCCTATAGGTAACTTATTCCTGTAATTTTATCAACAGAGCGGTGAAAAATTCAAATGTTAACTTCACTTTAAAGAATAGATCGTGTTTCTGTCTCGTACTGGTGCACTACTGGGGGGACAGGATTTATCTGGTTGGCAAAGGGGAGGGGGGTGTGGTGGGAAAACTACCTCAACCTCATACAAGCATAACCGTCGAAGAGTTGTATCAGAACCAGATATAGAAACAAATGGGACGCAAAGCATACATGACACACACAAAATGATGTAGGCATACCTCGGAGATATTTCGGTTTCGGTTCCAGACCACTGGAATAAAGCGAATATCGCAATAAAGAGGGTCATACTCATTTTTTGGCTTCCCAGTGCATATAAAAGCCTAAAGTCATGTTTACACTATGTACATCAAGTGCGCAATAGCGCTAGCTCTAAAAAAATGTACTGTAAAATTTAAAATACTTTATTGCTTAAAAAAAAATACTAATCTTCATCATTTGAGCCAAAATCTATCGGAAGAAGAATGTACGTTCTTATAAATAAACATGAATAATTTGAAAAAAGCGCAATATCTGCGAAGCGCAATAAAGCGAAGTGCAATAAAGCGAGGTATGCCTGTATATTGTCGGCTCAGCAGAAGAGAACACGAACAGACTCCGCTCGGGACACAATAGATTGGGATACCATCTATTCGACATGCTTAAGATAGGAACTACAGATGAGTGTAAATGTGGCACTTATAAAATGACAGCTAAATATCTACTTCAAAGATGCCCAGTACATGAGGAACAGAGACAACGCACATGGCCGTCTTCAGTACCATGTTCGGTTTTCCAAAACTCCATGGAGATGCAAATAACCTCAGGCTGACTACTGCTTTGAAAATAATCAAGCAGACGTCTAAGAGTGGATGAAAAAGAAGAAGAAACATTGTGCCAGGTTCGAATCACGGTACCGACACGTTCCAGTCTACCCAGCTGTAAGTGAGTGCCTGACTCCACTCTTTGGGTTAGGGAAGGAAAAGGCAGCGAGGAAGGGAACTGATCACCCAACCAATCGATGCTGGATCTAGTAAAGTGAAGTCTCTAACACTTCTTTCCCCTTCGACAATATCTGCTATGGGACTACCTTTTTTAAAAGATTGTCTTATTGCATTATTAGTGCGTGTGTTGTGTAGGAGTGTATGAACATTAGTGGTGTGGAGACGTAGTTTAGTAGAAAAGCATTATATCCGATATGTATGGTAGTAGTGACGTGTGCATTTCTTAGAGTGAGTCTTAATTACACTGACAAACAACATTTTTCTTTCTTATATAAGAATAAGTGTTCTTAGGTCAGTTTCTTGCGCTGATTTTAAATCTGAAATCCGTTTATCTCTATCACGTCGGGTTCTTAAGATATTTGTGAATAAATATATTTTTGGGAAACCGTTATTTGCTCCATTTCATTTTTACTATATAGCTTATTAAAAATTAATAAAAAGCAACATAATTCTACTTTTTATACTGCTAAAAGATGCATGACATATGTTACGCGAATTTTCAAATAGTTACTGTATTTTGAAATAATTCTGAGCAAAATATGGCTTCTAGAAGTTGTAGAAATTCGGCTGATCTGTTCTGTTACGTGTGCGGATATTTTACCGATCGTGTTGACCAGAAAAATTTTACACCATTACTAAAGAAAGCATATGAACTTTATTTCGATTCGAAAGTTGATGATGCAAATAAATCTTGGAAGCCAAATGCAGTTTGTTCGACTTGTGCAAATACATTGGCAGGTTGGTTACGAAAATCGCCGAAGCATAAGTCGATGCCTTTTGGAGTGCCTGTAATATGGCGTGAACATACAAATCACATTACTGATTGTTACTTCTGCTTGACAAATATCCATGGTTTCACTTTTAAAACTAGAAAGTCTGTGGTTTATCCAAATATTGAATCGGTTTCGAAACCAGTGCCTCATGATCCAATCACGTGTCCGATCCAAGTACCACCAAAACAATATCTGTTGGACGTAAATGAACCATCAGAAAGTGATAGTTTACCTGCTTTAGAAACTAATTCTGACTCAGATTACATAGCGGTGAATGATGGTGTTTACTTAATTAAGCATTCAGAACTTTCAGATCTAATACGTGATCTCGCTCTTACCAAAGGACAAGCGGAATTACTCGGTTCGCGACTCAAAGAATGAAATCTTTTAGCGCCCAATACTCCGATATCTAAATTTCGTCATAGACACAGAGAACTTGTTCAATACTTTGAGATGGGTGATGACATTTGCTATTGCAAAGATGTAAACGGTCATGAGCACATAGTCAACGAATGGCAATTTTTCATCGATTCTTCCAAGACTAGTCTAAAAGCCGTGTTATTGCATAACATAATTTTTTTTTTCATCAATTCCAGTCGCCTACTCTGTTCATATGAAAGAAACTTATGACAATATGGCTATACTTTTGGAAAAAATAAAGTACAGTGACTACCAATGGCGGATTTGTGGAGACCTAAAGGTCATTGCAATTCTCACGGGCATGCAGACTGGGTATACTAAATTTTCTTGCTTCCGATGTGAATGGGACAGCCGCAACAGACAGGAACATTATGCAAGAAAGGTGTGGCCTATCCGGGATCGTATGCAGCTCGGGCATAAAAATGTAATACGCGAGCCATTAGTTAACAAAGACAGCTTCATTTTACCACTGTTACATATAAAGTTGGGGCTCATGAAGAATTTTGTAAAAGCGTTAGATAAAACGAGCAAAGCTTTCACTTATCTTCGAGAAAAGTTTCCGCAAGTTAGCGATGCAAAGATAAAGGAAGGTATCTTTGTAGGACCTCAGATTAGGAAAGTTATTGCAGACAAACAATTCGAGAACTTATTACATGGTAGTGAACTTCGCGCATGGATGGCATTCAAATCGATCGTCGATAACTTTCTGGAAAATCACAAATCTGTCGACTATGTTGCATATTGTTAAGCAGTGCATAGATGCATACAGAATTATGGGCTGTATCATGTCCCTCAAAATCCATTTGCTCGATTCGCATCTTGACTTTTTCCCTGACAACCTTGGCGAATTCAGCGATGAACATGGAGAACGATTCCATCAAGATATCGCCGTAATGGAGTCACGTTATCAAGGATGGTGGAGTGTGACCATGCTTGCCGATTATTGTTGGATGCTTCATCGCGATGTACCACATGCCATTCACCGACGAAAGTCGACTGCAAAGAAATTCAAGCCTACATAACTGTTATACTTCTTGTACGAATGATGTTGTAATACTGTATGCGTTGTTAAAAAACTTCAATTGCGTATTTCTAGAGATCCCGACCTGATAGAGAAAAACGGTTTGCAGATTTAAAAACAGCGCATTAAAATTGACCAGAAAAACATAGAAATGTTAGAGAAAGAAAAAAAAAGTTTTTTTTTGTTAGTCAGTGTTAGCAGAGGTGTTTGTTTAGTAGGGCTGTTTGCAGGCCCTACGAGAAGGGGGAAGCAGCAGAGCCATTTCGCCTAAGCCTCTCCTTGCAGGGGGGCCACTCCTCAGTAATGAATACAGGAATCTCCCAAGCCTTTCTTTACATTAGAACAGGAGTCGGCAATCAGTCGATCCCGATCTACCAGTAGATCCCTTTGGATAATTTGTCAGATCTTTAGGCGATTTGGGGAGGGTGAAGACTTTTTAAACTAGGACTATTTCGGACTACATCTCTCCCGAAGGCATTTATAATCTAGGTGTCCCCGGGATGAAAGCTACTTTTTCCGCATTCCCAATGAAAACTCTCGAGCTGGCCTACTAAAATATATTCGTAAACTGCATGAGATAAGAACGCGATCTTTTCTTTGTAAGGTTCATCATCCCCTCCCCTTCCCCGCATAGCTTAAAATGACACAGGCACGCACAAACATATATATATATAGTAGATGTTTAGAGGGCTCAGTATTACTAAAGTAGATCCCCAAACCTCCTGGGTTGCCGATCCCTGCATCATAATGTATTTTACCCTTCTTTTAAAAAAAAATGAAGGGGCCTCCAAATGTGAAATGGCCCGGGCCTAATCAGATCACTCAGAGGGCCTGGTTGTATGTATGTTGGCGAAGGTGTACCCATCTCTGGCACAGCCACCCCATGTTATTTTCTTCGTTATCGATGTCGTATTTTTGGTCTGTATTACAACATGTCAAATTTACCGCTCGAAAATATCGAAGATAAACAGTACAATTATAACAACCAATAGAATCGCTCCTTTTTCTAGTAGTGATAAGGAACCTTTTTATGCTTGATAATAGGGCCTATTTTGTGTATTTGACAGAACGAAGATATTTTATTTCTTAATAACTAAGGATTTGTAAACAGAAAGGAATAGCTCAAATTATAGCGGGGATATTACTTAAGAAGTTAGTGTAAAGACTTCCTTATAATAATATTTTATTGTACGAGAAAAATTAGTTTAAGTGACATTTTAACATCAGGTTAGTCCTCAATTTAGTCAGTTAAAGTCTGCACAAAGTTAAAATATTAATAGCTAGAACGATAGAGATCAATTCCTAGTTTTATTAGATCTTTAAATATTTAAAATCGGCCCAGTAATAAGTTAGATACAAAATATTTAAACTTATTCAGATTGTACGGTAAGGCTGAAAAACGAGCAGGGTGAAAATTCTTAACGCCAGTTTTGACTGTGTTTCGATTGGTCGAGCACAGCGTTATAAAAAGCCTTGAACTTGGTAGCATAATGCCACAACCTTTTTAAAAATTATACACGAAGCTAAGAAGAGCGCAATTGTAGGCTGTTAATACCTTTGCCGCCTGTATCGCAAGCAGACTTAGAGGCCCATTAAGAGCCAGTATCAGCTTATGTGTGTTACCTGAGGGTAAGATATATATAGATATTTGTATATATTCATGTTGTTTGCCTGTAGTTATCCATTTATGTGTTCGATGAGGTGTTAGAAGGAGAAAATATGCCAAATGTGTAATGGACTTCCTTACCAACGTGTGTAGTTTTAAAGACGACAGGCCTGAAATGGAAACAGTGTAGGATATTTGCAAATTATGGCACAAGTGCGACTGTAAGTCTGTTAGGGTATTTGAATGAGTATTTCCTACTGGAACGACACACTGTTCAAGAACATAGGATAGGATGACAGGATATATTACCATGATGTAATCAATATGTTACTTACTATGTTCTACTTAACCTAATTATGGTATGGAAGACAATCATGGACGAATGAATCTAGCATACGATGTATTAAGGAAATGAGTACAAAAATTGAACTGGCTGTGAGGTATTGAGGTAACTGTCCTGTGTCTGATTTAATGTTTGTACGTGATGTTGTCTGTATGTAGGGAAAACTACTGGACCCTACAAGTTTTGCGAATGTCTTTTCATTCCAGGTTTTGTCCTGGTAATATTGCAAGATCATGAGACATCCATTTGAGAGGAACTATAGTGGTGTACTGTTCGTCAGATTGATAGAGCGAAAGCCACATATCCCAGCCTGGAGTTCATATTCTGTGCGAACCCAGCCAGGATTGGAGGTGTCTCAGACTTCATTCAAGTTAAGTGGACACATAGATCCACTGTTCAGATGATCCAGCACAGTTACAAATAATTAAAGAAGAGAAATTAAAACTAATAAAGAATTCAAGTAAAAACTCTTAAAATACAGACTTGGTAGAGGCTGTAACATTATAAAATGATGAATCACTGAGGACCATATTAAAATTCTATTACTATACATGCCAGTATAATTGATACCAAGCGTAAACGAGTGAAATTAACATTATATATATATATATATATATATATATATATATATATATATATATATATATATATATATATATATATATATATATATATATATATATATATATATAAGCATATTATTGCCTTTTTATGGAGAACATTCCATATTATTTATTTCATTTTGTAAATACTTTATAACCTGAGTTTATGTTTCCTAACCAAAAGAGAAATGGTTTAGGAACAATAAATTGTAAATACTTTCATTCAGTCTTACTTAATTATTCCAATTAAGTTAATGTTCTCTTTGATAGTTATTACATGTAACTAATTTAATTTTCCCCTAGATAATTAGCCACACAAACAAATATATAATCATTACTCATTGGGATCTGGAGAGGTAGCAGATAGATCTTCAGCAGGACCAAACACTATCATCATACCTGTAGATTTACATATCGTGACCCCACTTTGATGTCGATACACCCTTACTCTTTTCAGAGAAGGGAGTACTTCTTGTAAGACCAGTCTCTCATCTGGCACTATCCTGGTCTCATCTGATACATGTATTTGTCCAGGATATTTTGACCTTGTATAACATCCACACCTCTCCGCGACAATCGAACTATAGACTCTCTTTGCTTCTTCAGTCTTTCTTTTCTTTTTTTTTTTTTCATTCCTCTCTTGAGTGTCCGTTTGGCTAAACGGTTACAGAGCATTCCTCTCGCGACAGAGGTAGCCATGTTCTGTGATCGAAATCTGTTAGCATTACACTTCAGTATACCCGGCTGTAAATGGGTCCTCGACTCTGCTTGTGAGTTAGTGAAGGCAAAGGTGGTGAAGAAAGGGAACTGGTCACCCTACCTCATTAAAAAATCAACCTAGTGTAGAAAAGTCTCTAACACTTCACTTCCCTACAGCAGGATCTGCTGTGGTAATACCTTTACCTTTTTTTAATTCTCTTCGCTTCTTCATTTTTCTTTCCCTCCTCTCTCCCTGGGACTTGTGTGGGCTACACCTTGATCACAAAATTCCACTCCCCCGCCTCCCCCACCCCCTCATTCATTAACATCTCTGTCACTCAAGCTGTTACTCAATCCACCCGCCCCCAACCAGAAACTGCGCGCAAACACGTAACGCTAACGCGGTTTCTCCCAACAGACCTTCCTTCCAGGGAACATCCTATGTTCCTACTACGCTGAGCATTATTGGAACCACTTAACTACGCGCAATGAATACTCGTCTGTCCCGTCCAAACCTTGACGTCGAGTTTGGGAATGGAGAATCTATTTTGGAAATAAGTGGCTATTGATCTTATCTTAAAATAGCCGCATTTAAGTTCGTGAAGTTGAGGCCAGGGAAGGGCCACGCAGCGATAAAACAAATATGACAGAATTACAAGATATTATTGATTATTTGGCGTGGGAGGAAAAAATTGTTAGGAAATTCATTAATTGTATTAATCAATAGAAGGAACTGCTATCCACATTAAATTTTTTTTTTTTCGAACTCTACCGTCTCACCACACTGGGTACGGTTTCACATAAATGTATTTGAAGTTGTGAAAAAAAAAAAAACATGTAAATTTTTGTGCAAAGGTTAACGAGTTCATAATTAACGTTTTGTTTTAAATTTTGCCTCGTTTTGGCGAGGCGCGTCCCGTTCAAACTAGTCGGTTATATTAGGGCGCATGTCCAAATATAAAAAACCCTTAGGTCTGAGGTTTTTTATACGTTTTACTTTTACTAGTTCATAATTAACTAATCGTTTGGCTATTGTTCCTTTTTTAATTACAGTTAACGTGTGGTTTGGTTTTTAGGGACTTTCTTCATTGCACACGGACTACTCCATCATTGCTCCGATTTCCTCCCTTAGATCACACAAGGAGGATCTCAACACAGTGCACGAACTCTGTAACACCGGCGAGAATCCCAATGTGTGTAAATAGGAATCACACATTCTATAAATATTTCTATGCGGGTAGGTGTCTAATTTTTTAACTTTTGCCAGGGCATCGGCATGATAGGCCTACTCTTTACGATTTCCACCTGCCGAGGGATTTTTAACGTGCGTAACTTGCACACGAGACCTCCTATTTTTCGCCCTTTTCCGAGAAGGCTACGTATCTAATCTCACTACCCTGGAGACCAGGGGAGAGTATGGCATCATTAGGACCCCTGGTTCTGAAAAGAATTTTCCATAAACTATATTCCCACAACTGGGAATCGAATCCGGTACCTCTAGAGCTCGAAGCGGACGCCACGCCCCGTAGCCACTGCGACCCCCGACCTCCGAGTTTTTGTACAAGGCCTAAGTTGTTGCGTAAGCCTATGGAGTGTTTTAAGACAATCCCTGTTTAAGAGGCAGTTTAACTTCCCCTGATCTGTTTTGATGGAGAATAGAGCTAGATACAGAAGTGAAAATGATGAGAAAAACATGAAAAGACCTTGAGCGGATGGCACTGGACAGGAGGACTTGGCATGTGTTTGTTGAAGGCCTATGCTCCTTGAGGAGCTAAAGGGTATTTATTGATTGATTGATATGTTTTGGAAACAGGTGTGTTTTGAGTATTCACCCCGATGCATTTGAGAATAACTGTTTTTGCCATACTATCACTATATATATATATATATATATATAAAATCCCAGCTTTTTCTGTCACTAACGCTAAGGGGTGCAACTTTGGTTGAAAGGTAGACATTAATTGTATTGTTTCCCTTATATGTACTCTCCCGAAAATAGTAACACTTACCAAAGAAGAATGCGCAAATGACGGTGTGCACAAAAATATATTTATAGAATGTATGATCCCGTATACACACATTGGGATCCTCGCTGCTGGTACGTAGTTCGTGTACTGTTGTGATGCACAATAGTTTTTAAAAATTCTTTTGAATAAGTAAAATTGCCGTTAGGTATTGGTGCTTTTGAATTTAATTCCCGTCTTATGACGGGCTTTTACGCTAGTTAAGTTATAATTAATGTGGAGTTACTGACACGTACCATTGGAACATGAGATGAAAAGAAGACACTGACGATGGAGCTACTAACATTTAGGAAACCTAAAGATAGCATTCTGCCATCACCGGTGTCAATACCTTGTCGAGGTATGGTGGCTTGCGTACCCTGATTACCCCCAGAGCTATGCCAGCTGGAGTTTTACTCCTGGAAGGTTCTACCAAGCCGGACAGGTTTGCGCGGGCAGGGGTCAGACTAAAGCAGACACCCTGGTCCTCCAGGTTGGGGGTTTTAGCATAGGGCTGACACCCCTGTCTATGTAAAGAGAAATGAAGTTACGGAAACGACAACAAATGAACAAACTTTGCTGCGGGACGGGCATCCGGAGTCTGAGGCTCGTATGACTGTCAGTGGTGAAAGCCGAAAGGAAGCCACTGACACGAAAACGGACGTCCTGACCGCAAAACGTGAAACAAGAAGAATTTTGGAATGTCAGGACAATGAATGAGACTGGTAAACTAAAACAGGTCACAGCAGAAATGAGAAACTATAGATTACACATTCTAGGGATAAGCGAGAGCAGATGGACAGGGGCAGGAAAAGTTAAAACAGCAACAGGGGAAACAGTACTTTACTCTGGAAGAGAGGATGGACAGCACAATGAAGGTGTAGCCATTATTTTACAGAAAGGAATAGAAAGGACATTACTGGAATGGAAACCCATCCACAACAGACTGATAAGAGTAAGATTGAGAGGGAGATTCACCAACACTACAATAATACAAGTGCTACGCACCAACGAATGACAGCGATGACGAGTTCAAGGATGAATTCTATCAACAACTGCAGAAAGAAATGGAAGACACACCTAGAAATGATCTTATCGTAGTAATGGGAGACCTCAATGCGAATGTTGGAACACACAATACATATAATGAAAGAGTAATGGGGAAATGCGGCAGCGGAACAGCAAACGAAAATGGGGATAAATTAATAAGTTTCTGTAGCATTAACAACCTGGTCATTGGAGGAACACTTTTCCCACACAAAGAAATTCACAAATTAACATGGGAATCACCAAATGGTCGGGACAGAAACCAGATAGACCACATTATGATTAACGGTAGATGGAGACATGCATTACGAGATGTGAAGGTAAGAAGAGGTGCGGATGTGGGAAGTGATCACCATTTTGTAGCAGTAGCAAAACTGAAAGTGAAACTAAGAATGGCTGGACCAACTGTAACGACACAGAAAAGGTTTGACATCAGCAAATTCAAGGATCCCCTTACCAGAAAAGCTTTTGCGGCTGATATAAAGAAGCGATATCAATTTGCCAAAAGTCAGGAAAAGACATTGACTGATGATATAGACCAGAAATGCAACACCATGTCAACAATATGTAAGGAAAGCAGCAAATCATGCTTGGGATTCCAGGAAAGGAAGAAGCAAGACTGGATAACATCAGAAACATTAAACACCATAACGATGAGAAAGGAAATGAAAAGAAAGAAAACAGAAGCGAAGTCCCCCAGGTTAAAGCAACTATATAGCGAACAGTACAGTCAGATGGTCAAGGAAGTTAAACGCCAAACCGGGACCAAAAGATGCAGCAATAGAGAATGCAGTCAGCGACCCATAGCTTGACTGCTTGCATCAGGGTCAGTGAACCAGAGCTGACCAAGACCCTACTCCACCTCCACGTGGTGGTCCTGGAAACAGGCTGCATCATTGCAGTCTGGCAGAGAGAGTAGGGATCGCAGAGGGAAGGCCAACCCGGTCCCAAAAAATGCCGTGCTGAAGTCGGATGTGTCGACCGAAAGGTGCAGATATCACAGCTCCGGAGTAAACAGACACAACGCAACCAACGTCCTTTTCAGGACGAACGAGGAAGGAGGAAGAAGAAGAAGAAAACGCCAAACCCGAGCCAACAAAAGGAATTTCCTAGACGATCTTGCAAGACAGGCAGAAGAGGCAGCACTGAGAAATAAACAAAGCACAGTATACAAAATAACTAAAATCATCAGCGGAAAACGGGGTGCAAACAATATTACATTAGTAAGATATGCAAGGAAATCTCATCACGACAGCAGCGGGACAGGAAACAAGATGGGCAGAGCATTTCAGAGAAACTCTAAACAAGGAACCACCAGAGACACAATTGATGTTCTTGAGGCTGAAAATGATCTAGATGTTAATACAGACATCCCACGAAAAGAAGAAATCATCACAGCAATCAAAGGGTTAAGGAATGGAAAAGCTCCTGGCCATGATAACTTAAATGCAGAGCTATTTAAGACAGACCCTGAGCTAGCAGCAGAACTATTAGAACCACTATTTGCACAAGTCTGGAAAACAGGGACAACACCAACGGAGTGGAACAAAGGAATAATTGTCAAATTGCCCAAGAAGGGAGATCTTGCAGACTGCAATAATTGGAGAAGAATAAAACTTCTCTCAGTTCCCAGCAAAATACTAGGCAGGATAATTATACAGAGAATCTCGAAAGCAGTAGACCACAAACTGAGGAAAGAACAAGAGGGATTTAGAAAGAACAGAAGATGTGTAGATCATATATTTACCCTCAGGAACATTATAGAGCAGTGCTCAGAATGGCAAAGACAGCTGCACATAAATTTCGTTGATTTTGAAAAGGCTTTTGACAATCTACATAGGGACAGTTTATGGAAAATACTGAGGGCTTATGGAATTCAAGCTGCATAGTGTCAATCATAAAAAGCCTCTGTGCCAACTTTACGTGTAGCGTTGGGCAGAGCAACCTAACCTCTGAGGTAAAGACAGGAGTACGACAGGGATGCCCCTTATCAACCACTCTATTTTTAACAGTCATAGACTGGGTGATGCGCCAGACAACAGAGGGCAGCCCAAGAGGAATAAGATGGACTATATTTTCTACATTGGAAGATCTGGAATATGCAGATGACATTGCACTACGAGCACATTCACATCAACACATCTGTGGTGGGGCGCTGTATCCACATTCTGCGTGTTGTTTTATTATTATTACAGGTAAATAGCTTCCCCTGTCCACACTCGAAACCTATACTCATTAGGTTAATTTGTATTTGGTTGCTCCTGCTGTTGTTACATATTAATGCTCGTTGCTCTGTTACGTCTAGGATGAAATGTCCTCACGATTATATGTTTTTCTTCTGAAATTCACAACATAAATACGGGTTCCTTAACTGACCCAATCAACAATGAGGAACTAAGACAGTCTTCCTTTAGAAACGAACTCGAAGTCATTTAATAACTTATATCCCTTGTAGCATGCATAACCGTTCGTCAAGATTAATCCTTATTTACGGAACATCATCCTTACAGTATTAATTCTATTCCAAGAGTATTCATTCTCTTGTACAAACCACATCCTTTAAGAAAGGTGAACACTTCGTAATAGGTTCAAAATGGAACTTAAATGAAAACACAGCCAAAAAGAGCTGCCACAAAGCTCAAGGCTTTCCTCAACACCTTGGCCATACACATAACAATAATCTACGTCATTTTCTGGTGCTCATCATTTTCAATATTCCAAATAGTGCTGCATTTATCAGCACTGACTCAAACTCAATCAATCTAACATGTGGTGTGCATGGGCAGACACCACATATTAACCCCCCCCCCCCTCCCCCTCCTGCGCGCTACTGGAAACTGCAGGTTTCCAGGCCATCATCCGAAATAAATTACTTACTTTTGGTAACACCACTACGATGTGGTAATGATAAAATAACTAAAATTAACTTTAATGATAAAACTGAAAATCAAATTCAAGCAATGAGTGAAATGATAACACGATGAGTGAAATGCAGTTAAAATATGTGGCAACAACTTGTGAGCAACATATGAATGCTACAAAAATATCGCTATATAATCTACATATCACTTGATTATGAAAAGAAATAATGTTTGATGTTACTTCCTGTACCCAGGAAAGCCATACAGTTCAATGTATTACTCTCGACAGTGTATCAGCAATTACTTTATTATGTCCTTCTATATGGACGATATCGAAGTCATACGCTTGCAACTGCAATGCAAATCTCTTAAGTCTTGCACTTGGTGATTTACAGGTCTGGAGATACGTTAATGCTCTCTGATCTGTCATTATAGTAAAATGCGTACCTACCACAAACTTTTGAAGTTTATTCAAAGTCCATACTATACCCAAAAGTTCTCTGTCGAAAATAGAGTATTTGGATTCGGCTTCCGACAGTTTCCTACTCAAATAGTAGATCGGATGAGACTTGCCATCAAAACTTTGTCCCAAACACCCGCCTATTGCGTGGAGCGAAGCATCTGTTACAACACTAAACGATCTTTTTAAATCTGGCAGTCTTAATATAGGATACTGTAAAAAAATGAGTTTTAATGTTTTGTAATGCCTGGTTACATTGTTCTGTCCAAACTACGTTGTTAGGCATACCTCTTTTAGTAAGACAGCAGTCAAAGACGAGAACCTTGGAATAAACTTGTGGTAAAAATTCATCAATTCTAATAAACTCCGTACTTGCTTCTTTGTAGTTGGAATTGTAAGATCAAGTATGCGTTTTAAATTAGATTCATCAGGTTGTATTACATGTTTGCCAATTTCGTGTCCTAGAAATGAAATTTCATTGAATCCAATTTCTATTTTGGATGGACGGGCTGTAAGATTGTGTATTCTTAGTGTCTGTAGTAAAGATTGTACACCATTCACATGCTCTTCCCATGTGTCATGAAACATGCAAATGTCATCTATATAAGATATTAGATCAGAACGGCTCCCAAATACTCGACGCATCATCCGTACAAAAGTTGCAGGCGCATTTTTGAGCCCAAAACACATGACATTGTATTGGAACAAACCCTTCGATGTTGCAAATGCCGTCAAAGATTTACATTCTTCTGTCAAAGGGATCTGCCAATACCCTTTTGACAAATCGAATTTGCTAAAGAAAGTAGCGGAAGCTAAACGAGGTAGCAAGTCCTCCAGCAAAGGAATTGGTTCAGAATCTGATATCGTGACTTCATTTAGTCGACGGAAATCAATGCATATGCGAATGGATCAGTCTTTCTTCCGTACTGCTACCATCGGAAAATAAAATGGAGAATCTGATGGAGAGATTATACCCATTTTCAACATATTGTCGTCCTCGCTATCAACCTGCTCTCTGATATGCAAAGGAATTGCATACGGTTGTAACTTAATCGGAGTGGGATCCGATAATTTTATTTCGTGAGAAATAATGTTAGTTCGTCCAGGCAGATCAGACAATACATCTTCAAAAGATTTCAATAGAATGAGAATCTGATTCTTCTGATCTGAAGGTAAATCGTTACAAATGATTACATCCTTCCAAGTTTCAGAGGCTTGAACAGGTACCACTGGAAAATCAAGCGTTACATCCGCGAAACTGGTTGCTACTTCATCAACTAAAGCAATAGATGCCAGATGCGGAGATTGATTTGTGATAGATTCACAAATATGTTTGAGTGGAAGAGGTCGAGAAATGTAAGGTTGTAACATGTTAGTATGGAATGTTTTTCTTTTTCCCCTAATGTCGATGATGTAATCCACGTCGGTTTTCTTACCCACAACTTTAAAAGGACCTTGCCACGTAACCAACAAATGATCACCTTTAAGTGGCAAAAGAACAAAAACTTCATCGTTAATCGATAATGATGTCAATCGTCTATCACGATTAATACGTGACTGAGTCTTATATTTTGCTAATTCTGATGCTTCAGTCGCGATCTCACATGCATCCACAATGCATTGGCGTAGATCTGTGACATATTGGTGACTAGATTTTATAACCGTACTATCATCATTTGTTATCACCACATCATGTAAGATAGACATTGGTCCTCTTGGATTAGCCCCGAAAACTAATTGAAACGGTGAGAACCCGGTTTGACGATTAGGAACTTCTCTATAAGCAAACAGAACTGCTGGTATCAGCCGGTCCCAATCATGGGGAAACATTGTTGTTACTTTGCCCAACATCTGCTTTAGTGTAGAATTCCAGCGTTCTACAACCCCGTTTGATTGCGGATTTAATCTGGCACTCAATGTATGACGGATGTGAAGCACATTACAAATTTCTGAGAACATACCTGAAGTGAATTGTGTGCCATGATCCGACAGAAGCTCTTCAGGAAATCCGGTGCGTGAAAATATTGACAATAATGCATCAGTCACCGACATTGTTGTAATGGACTTAACAGGTATGGCTTCAGGCCATCTGGTGCATAGGTCGATACAAGTTAAGATGAAGCGGAATCCTCTGGATGATAACACCGGAAGAGGCCCGATTATGTCGACAGCCATCTTATAAAAAGGTCGCACAGAGATATCTGTGGTCTGTAGGGGTGCCAACTGATGCGCACCCTTACGTGCAACTCACTGACAAACAGTGCATGATTTACAAAACGTTGCGACGTCCTTATGAACCCCTGGCCAAAAAAATGTGCCATCAATCTATAAGCTGTGCGAGAAATCCCCATATGACCCGCAAAAGGAACATCATGTGCATTAGATAAAACTAGTGATCGAAATGACGTAGGTACTACAATTTGTCTGAGTACCGAAGAATAATTGTCAAAACAACGTATCAAAATATTGTCATGAAATTGATACCAATGTCTGGCATTATTTGTATGTGTAATAGTTTTAGCCGTAGCTAAAGAGAATAAATGTCCCAAAGAAGAGTCATCTTTTTGTTGGTTAATGAATGCATTTTTATCTATGTAATGACTTGTTGTCACGTGTGGGATATTATTGCCATCATTAAGTTCATTTGCTTCTGCAACCAGCTGTGCTCTAGTAGTCACAGCATTGGATAAAGAAAGATATTCTCTTTCCCATGCAGAAATATCATCAGAAGAACATTCTTTTATACTCTTTATGTTTCCCAAAATCAAGTCACAGCAAGGCTGATTAAGAACACATACACGAACTTTTCCAGTAAAGAATGGCGTGGTTATTGTTACGTCGGCCATGGGATATATCTCTACAGTGCCTCCGAAAGTTATGCATTTAACCGACGTTCCAGTGAAACAAGACGGAGGGATTAACGACCTTCTTATCCCGACCGTTGTGCATCCAGTGTCCCTCAAAATTTTAATTGGAGTGTTAAACAAAAACCCATTATGTATAGTGAGAGTACCAACACCATCATAAGACGACAACACTGGTAATACATGCCCACATTTAAGCCGTGGTGTAGCTCCAGGCTGAAATAACATATTACATTCTGCACAATTATTAGAATTTTCTAAATCGACGTTACACGCATTGGCGTGATTATTGGTTGAATGAATGCCATTACTGACATTTCTATCTACCGTCTGACAAGCATTGGCTTGTGAGCATGCTCTATTATGACTTCTAACGAAGTGAGATCTTCTGCGATCTGAAAAATTGTCTGAATGAGAATGTCCATTGTTGTCCCTGTCATAATGACCACCTTACGGTGACAGATTATGATTGTCAGTATATTTGTTGTGTGAATACTGGTTATTTCGATACCATTGGTTATTGTTATAATTGTTGAAATTACGCCTGTCACTACCCCGTGAAGGTGAGCGATTATGGTAAAAATTATATTTACCCCTATAGGATGTGTGATTTTTTTCTCTATGATTATATCGTCTATCCAAACTACGAGTGCGCGATCTCCCGTGCGTAGCAGCACGCGCAGTAGATGAGTCCAAGACGTTTGCTCTGCTCAATGACAAGTTTGGATGAGCAACGGAAAATTGTTGCCCTAATTTTTCCATTTCCTCGATACTAGTCGGATTACGTTCTTGTAAGAATGATACAATATCCTGGTTTACCGACGAAACAATTTTATCTCTTAATAAGAGATCACATAATCCTTCAAAAGTTTTAGGTATAGAAGCCTGCTCAACCCATCTTTGAAGACATAGTTTTATGGAGGAAACAAAATCCTCAAAATTGTTACCCTCAACCGGCAACATGGATCGAAATTTGTGTCTATAATAGACTTCCTGGTCCAGACCATATCTGCGTATGAATGCTGCCTTTACGACCTGAAAATCATGTCTTTTATCTTGGTCTATACCCAGATAGACCCCAACTGCATCCCCTGTGAGGAAACCCGAAAAAACACCAGACCATGAATCTTTATCAATATTTAAACAAGAGACTCTTTCCTGAAATCTTAATAAATAAAAACTTATATCGTCGTCTTCTTCTTCCATCCTTAGCCTTCAACCGGCAAAGCAGTATGTGGCCAGTACGCCTAGTGGCGTCTTAGGGCAACAACAAATTGATCAATCTATCGCTGTTTCCACCACGCCTAGTGGCGTCTTTGTGGAACAAAAACAGACCAAACAATCTATCATTGTTTCCGTAATCAGATTGGTTGGCAAGCAGGTGATCAGCCCACTGTGCGAAGTTTTTACGGGATGGGGTAAACAGCCCCATGCAAAAACCCTCCTTAGTCGCCTTTTACGACATGCGTGATAGGGTGCAGTGTTACTATTCTTTGCTCCCCTTTCGGGCCCCGGTAACACACGGGTGTATATCGTCGTGAGGGGGAGAAAAAAGTGGAGTCTTAAATTAAAATTAGGGAATTGTTACGGTAGATTAATTGGCATGGTCTGCTAGAGGTTAGCGGCATGCGATTTTAGGGGTTACAACGTGTAATGTAATGTAAAAGTATTATTAGTCTAGTGAACGCTGTGACGTTTCAGCGTTAGTAGTCACGCACGGTGACCAAGAGACGGGACCCTTTTCTAGACGACCGTCGAACCGAGAAGACGTGTCCTTGGAATGTTATATTGTGCGGCAATACATGCCCGGCAATATAACATTCCAACGACACGTCTTCTCGGTTCGACTTATTTGTCTTAACTTCATTATCCCTGTTCTTCCTAACTCCACCATTATTCTTCTTCGTAACATCGTTGTCAATGTTGACAAAGTCAACAGTTTTCTTAGGATCAGTTGTAATCTGATCCTGTCGCCAACATTTATTTTCAGGATTGGCAGTAGTATCCTGACGAAGAAAAGTATATCTCCCTCGAAATGATCTTCTAATCACCACTGGGTGTATTGATACCTTAGTATCAGTTTTCGTACTTGAGTCATGTCGTAAAGTACGATTATTCCCTTTATTGTTCATCAATATTTTTTTACCTGCCAGTACGTCTAGTAGACAATCAATCCTCATTCTTAGTTTATTATTTTCAGAAGTCAGGAATGTAATCTCCTGCCTCTGCTTCTTATTTAACTTATCTAAGTTAAATGTTATCTGCTTCTCACTAGCTAGTAAGGAATCAAATGTGTTCACTGCCGTAGCAAGATCGTAAATTTGTTGTTGTGTCTCATTTTCCAATTCTGCATATCTATCTTTCTCCTTCAGGAGTAAAGCTTCTAATGTAGTCAATCTTTCATCCGTTGAACCAACAGCATCCAACTTTTTTTCCTGTCTAAAACACAATTCATAAATGTTATCATTATCTGTATGACATCTATCTATCATATTATTGTCATCAAATGATACACTCGCATTTTCCATTTTTCCTATATCAATCTTCGTCTTCATTCCCCTGTTTAGACAGAATTGCTTATATTGTTCCTCATCACGAATAACTAATGAATTAACTGCATTCAGCTTTGTTGAAAGTGCATTAATCTGCTTTTGCATTCTCTTTTCTAGTTCAAAATATCTATTATTCTCTTTAAGGAGCAATGTATCGAGTTTAGCGAAATTTTCATTAGTTAATTTTTCATGTTGACTGATAATTCGTCTAAATTCATGATTCTCGAGTTCAATTTTTTTCATTTTATTCTCCAACACCATGTAAGAACTCTTCATATCCTGAATTACCACCTCTTGTGCATTAACCTTTAATCTCCAAGATGAAACCTCAGATTTCAGCCCATGATTCTGAGCCGTATGTGTATAATCATCAGTCACTAACACGGTATTACCATTATCTAATTCAATATCAACACCATTCTCGTCAGAATTATCAACATCTTTCATGAGTTCTTGATTAGTCAAATCAAGATTTGCTACATTTTTATCCAAAACTGTCATGCTTAAATCCTTTAAGAACTTCTTGGTCCTTTCTGCTTCGTTGAATGTGTAATCTGTCTCAACAGCAATAGCCAACAGTCGTTTGAACCCGTTGACTAATGAGTGTGGGGCAGAGGCAGCTGTTGGGTAGCCAACTCCCTTTTCCTCCAGTATTCTCATATTTTCTTCAGTTTCTACGAATTCTCTTTTCTCATCAACCTTCTTCTCCTCTAATGGACACATATTTTTTTTATCCTCTAATGCAAATATCTTTTTAGTTTCTTCCAGTTCCTTAATACGCCTTATCTCGACTCCCATTTCTTCTTCATTATATGCCTTTCCTTTTTCTTCCCATTCATCTACAATAAAGAATCTCAGCAGATATTTTCAAATCTTCACCCTGCAAACCATAATAAAAACGTGCCATATTCATGTAATACTCTAATGTACGCATGGTAAATATATATATCTATGACTCTCTTAGTCAATCAAATCATATATGCAACAAAGTATTGTCACTCAATATAAACAACTAAATCTCCTTAATATCATTAGTTGTAAGTCCCACAACTATTTTGTCATCAAATAATTTATATCAATAATATATACTCATTACATTAGACCAATGTATTATACCCTTATTAATTTATGATGCGGAATTGCTATCATGCATCTAACAATTATTTGTATTATTCCTCAATAATTATATTATTCAATCAATGATATGTGCTAAGTTAATCTTTAGTACTAGAAAAGTGTACTAAATAATATCCAATGTGAGCGATGAGATAGGATTCGACGCATCATGCGTACGAATGTTGCAGGGGCGTTCATAAGACCGAAAGGCATGAAATTCCATTGGAATAGACCCCTAGGCGTCGAAAAAGCAGTAAACGGTTTGGCGTGTTCGGATAATGGAACTTGCCAATATCCCTTGGACAAATCGAGTTTAGTAAAGAAATGAGAATTCGATAGTCTCGTAAGTAGCTCTTCTAGTAAAGGCATAGGTTCAGCATCAAATTTCGTCACTTGGTTCAATTTGCGATAATCCACGCAAAGACGTATGTTATTGTCTTTTTTTCGTACAATAACCATCGGCGAAGAATATGCTGATGTGGATGGTTCAATAATTTTTAACTCTATCATCTCATCCAACTCTTTCTCTACCTGTGCTTGAAAATGTATCGGGATAGGATACGGTCTGACTCTTATAGGACTATGGTCAGTAAGAATAATGTCATGTTGAATGACATCAGTTTGACCAGGAATATCAGTAAGGACATCCTGAAATTGTTCTAACATAGTAGAAACTTGTTTCTGCTCTCCTGGAGATAATTCGGGAGAAATTGCAACATCTTTCCATGATTCATTAGAGTGAAGAGGAATCATTGGAAAAGGTAGATTTACATCCGAGAAACTCGTTTCCTCATCCTGTATTACTGACAGAGATGAGTATTGTCCATGTTGGACTGGAAAATCGTCCGTTGCCTGGAAAACAGGTTGTAAATAATCCGGACGTTCATGGAATTCCGTGAGCATGTTGATGTGGAAGGTTTTACGCTTCCCGTCAATATCGACGATATAGTCAACATCGGAAACTTGTGATATTATATCGTACGGACCTTTCCAAGAAATAAGAAGTCTATTTTCCCTACAAGGTAGCAAGACAAATGCTTTGTCACCTGGACAAAGTTGTCGCAAGCATCTCTTTTTATTGGCAAAATCCCTTGCCTTCTGTTTCGCAAATTCAGAAGAAGCAGTTGCCAATTTGCATGCTTCAATAATCTTGTGTCTAAGTGCGATGACATATTCATAAGAGGATTTTGTGTCATCGACAATATTATCAGCCGTTATAAGATCATGAAGTAAGGCCATAGGACCTCGCGGTTTCGCGCCAAAGACAAGTTCAAAGGGAGAAAATCCTGTATGTTCGTTGGCGACCTCTCTATATGCAAAGAGAGCCGCGGGTAAAACCCTATCCCAATCCTGAGGATGATCTTCTGTTATCTTACCTAGTAGGTTTTTCAGAGTTCTATTCAGACGTTCCACCATCCCATTGGACATAGGATGATAAATACTACTCAGCGATCTCTCTATCTTCAGAGTCGACATTACTTGAGACATGGTATCCGATATGAGTTGGGTACCATGGTCGGATAATATTTCTGCTGGAAATCCCAGACGAGAAAATATTAACCAAAGAGCATCTGCGACATCAGCAGTAGTTATGCTCTTTAGAGGAACAGCCTCCGGCCAACGTGTGCACGTATCAACACACGTCAAAATAAATTGGTGTCCTCTAGCAGACTTTATCTTAAATGGACCAATGATGTCTATCGCCATTTTTTGAAATGGTCGAATGGGAATGTCTGCAGCCTGAATAGGTGCATCATGACGTGGACCTCTGGATTTAATCTCTTGACATACTTTACAAGATCGACAATAGATTCGTATGTCCTTATTCACAGCAGGCCAAAAGAAAGATTCAAGAACTCTAGCTTTAGTACGGGAAAAACCCATATGTCCAGCACACTGCGAATCATGCGCGTGCTGTAAGATTTTAACTCTCATATTTTTAGGCACTAGGATTTGAGAATGAATGGACTTAGCGGAGTCTTGTACCATACGTACAAGTACGCCATTCTTCATCGTAACCCAAGATTTACGATTTGTATCCTTATTCGGATCACCTTTTGTTGCCAGAGTAAAGAATTTCTTTAGAGTAGGATCATCTTCCTGCTGTTTTATAAAGGAATCATGGGAAATCTCCAAGGGATCATCTTGGATCTGCGCATCATTATCTTCAGAGTGTGAAGATTGTGGCATATCAAGAGCTTGAGCCCTAGTGATTACTGCATTAGCAGATTGCATATTAACATTTTCCCAATTAGAAATTTGCTGTGGAGTGCATTCTTTCACTCCATGAATGCGACCGATGATAAGATCAGCGATCGGATTCGGCAAGAGACATGCTTGCACCTCTCCTGTAAAGAAAGGCGTAGCAATATTGATAATGGCAGTGGAGTACTTCTCCAATGTGCCACCAAATGTTACACATTTGACTATATTGCCTGTAGCTCGAGAAGGATTTACGAGTGATTGCCTCACTCCGATGGTAGTGCACCCCGAATCGAAAAGAATTGATACCGGAGTACCATCTATTAGGCCCCTATTAAAGACAAGAGCACCCCTTCCATTATGCGCGATTGACGCATGGAGCGCGGGAAGCGGGTGACCGCAGCTTAAAGTAGAAACTGTGGTTGGATCGAATAATGTTTTGCATTGCGAACACTCAGATGCTCTAGCAAAATCGAAAGCGGAATTTGCTACACTATTGGAGTCTTTTTTATCATTATTCTGATTACCGGTGTCGTGGAACTCCTGTTGTGCAGAGTTAACCTGGTAATACGATTTACCATGTCTTTTGTGTTGTGATCTACCTCGGTTATAATTGTCTCTATAATTATTATTTCCCCTTTTATAACCCCTATTTGGGTTTGAATCATAATATTCATGATCATAATCATCACGCTCATTATACTGAGTATCCATGTAATATTGGTTCTTTTCTCTCCATGAAGCACTTGGGTAGTTCCTATAGCTACTCCCCTTTCGAGAATGTATAATATTATGGGTACCCCTCGCGTGTCGAGGACTATCAGCCCGATTCCAGTTCTTCGAAGAAGAACCCTGATTTGAGTGGTTATCTTGGTTTTGATATTTATTCCAATTAACCTTTTTATCAAATTTATTTTTAGCTCCTTGGAATTTGTGTGAGTAATTCTGATTATATTCTGTTGCCGAAGCAACTGGCATACTCTCTTTGATGTTAGAGTTACTAAGAATCATGTCAGGGTGTGCCGTGGCATACTGGTCACAATATTCTTCCATTTGCTTTGATGTACTAGGTTTACGCTCATGTAAGAACTCTAGGAATGGTTTATTTACCGAAGACATGACCTTGTCTCTTAGCAATAAATCCGTAAGACCATCAAATGTTTTCTCTATTTTGGATAATACAATCCATCGTGAGAGTGTAAGTCGTGCTTTTGAAATGAAATCTGAGAATTCTAAACCTACCTCAGGTCTCATTGTTTTAAACAAAAGACGATAACCTTCTTCTGACAGCTGATATCTCTTTATCAAAGCTGCCCTAATAGCATCATAATTATCCTTGTCGGCCTCTTCAACCAAAGATAACTTAGTCAGAGACTCTCCTTTTAAATTTTCAGACAACTGATGCACATACTGTGATTTGTCAACATTATGAGCTCGACAAGCACGTTCAAATCTATCAAGCCAGAATGTTATATCTTCACTGGCAGAGTTGAACGCTGGCACCTTGACCTTATAATTAAAAGGTTTACCATTACCACCAGATGCCTGATTAACATTACTCATACTTGTCAATTTTAATTTCTCTAATTCAAACTCATGTTCTCTTATTGCTTTTCTCTCTTCAGCTTCTCTATCTAATTTTTTTTGTTCTGCAGCAGCAGCAGCTTCCAATTTCTTCTGTTCTGCATCAAATCTCCTTTCCTCCACTTGCATCTGCAATTTCTTTAGTTCAGCAGCAGTATCAGCTTCTTTTTCTAATCTTTTTTCTTCAGCCAGAGCTTTTCTCTCTTCAGCAGCAGCTTCTCTTTCTAATCTTTTCTCTTCAGCCAGAGTTTTTCTCTCTTCTGCAGCAGCTTTTTTTCTCTTCAGCAGCAGCTTTTCTCTCTTCTGCAGCTAATGCTTTGTCATATTGAGCAACAGCCCATTGTTCTAAGTCTTTCCCAGTCTTATCAAGAGATTTTCCTTGTGCAATAAAGTAATCTAATGTAGACATCTTGTCTTCTTAAATCAGAAACCTGAAAAAGTAAATAAATTACCTTATTTCACTTTAATGGGAGACAAGTCTATACCATAGACTTAGTCTTAGTGAAAACTTGTATGGTTTATAATAACCAATGATAACTTGAGTACCTGTGGACAACAATAACTGTCTATCTCAAATACTGTGGGAGACAAGCCTTACAAAGGTCTTGTATACCCTAATGTAATCAATGATCACTTGAGTACCTGTGAAAAATAATATTTCCTATACCAATCACTTTGGGAGACAAGCCTTACAAAGGTCTTGTACACTTTAATGTAATCAATGATCACTTGAGTACCTGTGGAAATACTCATAAAGTACTGATCTGTACTATACTATAAGTGTATACAACTATACCTCCTATGTCATATGTCAACTAAAGACATTACAAAGGACAAACAAGAAAAGACAATCTGAAAACATTTGCAGAGATCAAATTAAATTAAATAGGAGAAATGAAAAAAATGATCACAGAAACCGTGATGATAACTGCAATAAGATAACAAGACAAATAACGCCACCGTGTATAAACATAAGGGTGTAAAGAACTGAAATGAAAGGGAAGATGAGACCTACAATTATACAAACAAATCAAACAAAAATAAAGAACAGAAAAATGTTACAAATACAAATATGAAACAGTCGTCACAACTAACCAAATATTTGCAAACTATGTTGCATGCAAATTTCAATTAAGAAATTGCTCCCTATAGAACGCCAGAACAAGACCAATATCACTTGGTATTTCCTGTTCTAGTCACCTCCCATCCAGGCCCGCAAACACATAACAATCACACATATAAACAAATAATATATAAACATAAATACATCTAAATCATCAATGTGTGTATCATATAATGAAATGTGTTGCAGTTGTAATGTATTGTACTGTATGCTCAGTTTTAACAAATTAGACTACCACTTTATTGAGTAATAGATTTGCTTTCTAATTGTTACACTGTTCAATTTTTTTGAGCACATAAGAAGATCCAACGATGAAATTCGCACTTTAAGTTCAACATTGCTCTTCTATGTCAGCAGGATAAACAATCACTAGTTTAGAATCCTGACTGTACTGTGCCAAATGTCAACAAGTGCTGACCCAGATATTGCTACACTTGTCAGAACAGGTCAAGCTGACATTGATTGTATAGCTGTCTTACTGGTGCTGATGTGGTCAAACAAATGTTCTTGCAACTGTAAAATGTGATTCTCAACACAACAAAACTGCGTAGGCTGGACCCAGGGATCTGGCTCACCACTGTAAAGTTGTATTGTCCACTGTGTAAAGTTTCAATCTATAAAGATGTGTACATAGTTGTTGAGATCAGGCATGCTCCAGTCTACCCAGCTGTAAATGGGTAACTCACCCTAGTCCTAAGTTAGGGAAGGCAAAGGCAGCTGTAAACAGTAGTTTCCCTCTAAAGCTCCAGGGGAAGCAGGCCCTAAACTTGGTCAATTCAACCGACGCAGGATGGTGTAGATATGGAGTAGAAGTGTAGAGTGTGATTAACGCGAATGGTGTACTGTTCGTGTTCTGACCAATCTAATCACTCATACACTTGTGTCTACAATGCACCAATGCAGACTGCTGGAATCTTTGTTTACACAGTTTATTTAGACGCACACACTGGGACATGACGAGTAAATCATGGGTACAGGTTGACACATCAATTGGTAGGCATACATAGCAGATCACAAGTCATGACACGTTCATAAATAATGGGTAGTACATCAATAGCTTCCAATGTCATGATACATAATGGCCGCATCCCCTATCTGACTAAGCGCGTCAGTGAAGGCGGATCGGTAAGTAACTAAAGTTGCTTTATGTTCATAGTTTATATCATATATGAAACCATGGAAGGGGTTTCTATCAAAATTGAGATCTCCTTGCCACTGTCCGAATAGTAAGATACATGCCCCGTTCTTTGGACAGTGATTCAAAAATACGATGACAGGAATGTAATATGGCCGCCTTCCTGAGTTGTCGCTCACTCGCTCACAGGAGGATATATATATAAGCCAAAGTTACTTTGCAATATAGATGCATAATTTCATAAAGTTCCTCCATACAGATCTACCGTAATCTAGTTACCTCACGTAGACATAATTACAGTATGGAGCCCGTCATCTCCGTCGATACAAACTTGACCCTAGCGTTGCGAAGCACAAAATTCCAGCTAGGCCTAACCGACCTGAGATCATCAGAAACAGGGACTGGAATTACCTGGAGTCCGAATCATACATGGTACCGTACATTAGGAAAGTCTCTAACACAACTCTAGTAGAGACACAATCTCCTACAGAAGAAAAACACTTCATAAATCATTTTTATTGAAGAATGTACCAGCCCTGGAAAAATGCGTACCCGCCATTGTCACGGTACATCGGAACTCATCACGACTAGACAAGACAACTCCTACTTCCGCTAGAGCGGTGTAACAAGAATATAGTCCTGCCTACCCATCCAAAATATACAATATAGGACTGATTCTACTTGTACTAATAATATGTAATACATATGAATTCAGGCCATAAACATAATAAGCAAATTAATCTATTTTCTGGCCCTAAGAAATAGGTACGGACAAGGGTGTCATATCCATGCGCCGAATTAATATCAAGAACGATTACTCCTATAATCAACAGGGTAAAACAATTATGGATTATCTAGCCTTCCCCATAGACAGCATTTTCATACACAAATGAATGAATGTCTATATCTTTTCCATATTAAATAGCCATATCGATTTTTGTAATATGTGCGTCAAAATATGCACGCAACACGTATACATGGACTCATTGACGATTGTACAAAAAATACAAACTGAATGATAGTAAGGTCAGAAAAAACACGATAGATTACAAACATTGTTACGAAACTGAATAAAAATTAGAACTAAATACACTAGAATACCCCAGTTATAACTTGACTGGACATCTAACATGCAAGGTCAATTAATTGCAATTACGAACGAACGAAAATCATCGGAAGGTCGTCGATGGGTTCTTCGTTAAAAGCAATTAACTAACGGCCTTAAGGAACATTCAGAATGAATATCGGCATCCTCAGAGCCATGTTATTCATTCCAAATCGCCACCCATCCATACCCACGAATAAAGGACAACATCAACGGACAAAAAAAAAACAGATATAACATCGATAAATAATTAATAGAAAGGACATGCCTGCAAAAAGACATGGACTCAGTATTGTGCTAATGAATGACAATCGTCCTAAGTCTAAACTTATCTTTAGAAGGCTCCGGCGATATCAAGTTTATCAACGGACTAGACTAGTGCCTAGTACTGTTTGCTCATGATTGGCTGATCACAGTATTCTCTTGTCTGGTCTTCTTGATTAAGCAAATATTAATCAAAACTGGAATGAGTTGACGGTTGTTCTTTTCGAAGCGTTGCATCTACGCATGATGTAGTGACGTCAGATTTGCATTTCGTAGTCATGTGTTCAACGTAGTATTATGCAAATCATGTGACTTGCTTGTAATCGTAAACAGTTGGCAACACATGTAAACAAGAAAAATTTTTTTCTTCTTCTTTCGTCCCCGCGATGGCCACCATTGTTACTGGGGGTGTTCCCAGTTGCTGCGAGAGTTTGCTTGTTGATACAAGGGGGTCCTTAATGATTATTGTTTCAGACTGTTTATACTGGCTCTTCTATTTACGTTTACTTCCATTTATCCCTTGTCTACTCAGTCAATTATGATATCGTGCTAGTGATGGTAAATTACGCGAAGGTGGGATAGAATATTTGTCAGCTTCATAATATAATCAAATTCCAACGTTAGAGACTTGATAAGTCATTCCTTGAGTCCACATACATTTATTATATCAATTCCATACACGAACAGTTCACATATGGTCATCATGAAGAATTATACATAATAAGTTGCAGTTCATACTTCATATATTATTCCTTTACAAATCAGTCCTTTGTCTCGTAGCTTTAAAACATAATAGTCAGAACAGCATAACTGTATGCTCGCGTGGTTGGTAATTCCAACGACCGACAGTGAGATTATGCGTCTGGCACTAGTCTAATAAAAACGGACTGTTAATTCATCTTGACAAGGTTTAGTCACTTACTAACCTGTAACTTCATCTTTCTTCATCATCACATTGGACTGACCCATGTCCATTATTTAATACAATATAATTGTGTGGCAATACATGCCCGGCAATATAACATTCCAAGGACACGTCTTCTCGGTTCGACGGTCGTCTAGAAAAGGGTCCCGTCTCTAGGTCACCGTGCGTGACTACTAACGCTGAAACGTCACAGCGTTCACTAGACTAATAATACTTTTACATTACATTACACGTTGTAACCCCTAAAATCGCATGCCGCTAACCTCTAGCAGACCATGCCAATTAATCTACCGTAACAGGGTTGTGGTGGCCTTTTTCGATGAACCCTTACTATCTGAATCATGGGAAACATGCTGTTGTTGAAAACGAAGTTTCTCGACCTCAAAAGCTTTCTCCCTTTCAAATGTTGCCTCCTCGGCAGCATTTTCTGCTAAACGAATTGCCTTTTCTTGTTCCATTTTCTCTCGTTCCGCAGCGATTTCTGCCATACGAATTCTTTCTTCCCTATTTGCTTTTTCTTTTACCAAAGCAAATTCCCTTTCTTCTTTTTCTTTTTTCTCATTTCTTTCTCTTTCTTCTTTTTCTTTTTTCTCATTTCTTTCTCTTTCTTCTTTTGCCTCTGCTTTTTCATATGCAGTCGAAGCAAATTTTTTTTTTAATGTCGCCCTCCATACACAGAACTTTGCCTTGTTTAATAAAATAGTCAAGAGTCGCCATGGTATACTAAGAAGTATAACTTTTCTAAACAATAAATCAATATATAGGTTATCCTCTGCCTTACTTAGTCCATCACGCTATGGACTAGTGTGCATGATTGGTGTAGTCACAATGTGAATATATATAAATATATCTATATCACCTGCACAACTCACTTAGACGTGATATAATTATCGTGTATGATTATGCTTCTTGTTATCCACAAGAATCGTAGGACATATAACAAACAATATTATTGTATTATAGTTAATCAATAAATAATTAATCATATGTATGCTGCAAAGGAAAATTAGCATATGACATGAATAACGAAAGACATGGATGGAAACAAAATAAGGAAAACACAAAAATGTAAATAGTCGAAAATTCTCAGATAAAAGAAAATTAAAGTTTCCACCAGTAATAAACGAGACGACAAATCCATTTACAATTAATGTAAATCTTACAAAAGATAGCCAGGAAAGACCCACGTAAGACTAAATTTCCAAACAAAATTGAAATTTAAAAAAAAATACAACGAATCACAGCACAGCTAGCACGCATGAAAGCCTTAATTTCAAACAGAGCGGTAATCACGACAGCACTAAATGCTGAATCCCTGAAAGAAATTAATGCAATCCCCCTATAGATCAACGACACTGAAACATAAAATGTCCACTTTATAGCCGCCCGCAAGAGAAACAGAAAAGGAACATATAAAAGAAGCGAGATTTGCCCAACAATGATAGGACCAACAACCATGACGTTACATAACATTACTTATCTGAATCGACCATGAGCATCCACTCCTCGCTGTAACTCCAATGCATCGTTCCACGCAATATCAAATTGAAATACAAGGTGGATAATGTAGTAATCAGCAAACATGTTGACGTAATCTGAAGACGTTCTCGTAACTCGTTCACTGAGTATTCAGTTAACTAGGAATCTTGAAAATGAATTCAACGTCGAAAATGTGTGACCTTCACTCGTGAGACACATTGTAGAGATAGTGTCAATATATAATGTTAGAGACGAAATGTTTTTTTTTGGAAAAACGAGTGACCAAATGGACTGATGAGGTGACCTTGTCAACGTCCTAACGGTTTGATGTAGCACTTCAGAGTCTACTTGTCCAGCGAAACGATCTATTGGTATACTCCACGATTCATATTTATCACGTGAAGATATTCGTCAGATGAAGATATTTGTCAAATTGGTATAGCATCTTTTCATGGTAAATAAGCGTGCATGATCTCGTCATGGATATTGTCATGAAATATTCTAATCCACATATATAAATTATTAGGTAAATATGAAGCCTAACAAATAAAATTAATAAAGAGAAGAGCAATGGTAAAATAACAGTGCTGTCACAAAGAATGTACTCGAAATCCCCCTTGTTTTCTGCTTCGTCTGCAAATTGTAACGCTTTCACGTTGATATAAAAGCTTACTGTATTATTACCCGCCTTCTTCAATGAAACGTGTGCTGCATTTCTAAGAAAAACATTGAGACGTACTGCGTAATGACCTAAATTAATCCTAACATTAATTATACTGCGTTACCAAAACGAACGAACAGATGGACAAAAGGATAAAGAGAGAGGGGAGGGCTGAAAATCAGGAACGCATGCAACACGCGTCGCGCGATACACAAATGCTGCCATCACGCGTGTAAGTCTACATGCACTAATTTTTTTTCAGACGGACAGTGATAAAATACACTACCCTTTCCCAGAGTTAGGTTTATAAATCATAAAAAAAACTCTTATTAGAAAAGATAACATTAGATGGGTTTACGGTTGAGAACATAACAGTACCCAGACAGCACATCTTCGAAACAGGAGGTAGAAGAAATTGCATATTTTGAATGCAGCCACGTAGCTCCTTTAAATTTGTATTTTTGGGTTCCTTAGGGCTTGCTGACAAATAATATGTAAAACGTTACGCAAATAGTCCAGGAATTAATAAATTATACCCAAAATAAAATATTGGGGGTGCCTGACAGCATAAAATCATTTCTGCTCATAAGATTTTTTTTTAACGTGTTTGAAAAAAATTTACGTTACAGAAATAGCCTACCATGTAAACTCCAAATTGATTGGAGCGCAACAAATGAAAGCCTAACCACGATTGGTCGGGCTATAAATACTATCTTGGTTGTTAGGGGAAACGGGGAAAGGTAACATTTTTTCAAACACTTGTCGAAACGGGGCTCATTGGTCAGACTCGCTGATATACACACTTGGGAGCGTTAGTTCGAAACCACTTGTTTAAAATAGCTTGATAAAGCATCAGTGCGTTGAAGCCAGCATATATTTTGCTAAATAAAAGCCTGGAAGATAAGCAGATGGGAATTTGTGCCAGTTTGTGCCAGAATTCATTGCTAATCAACGTATCTGTGTTTATTCGTATGAATTGTGGTAAGCTTGAACCATTCAATATCTTTTAATGAAAATTGAATGTGAATTGTTGATTTATGCCTGTATATATATGTGTAGTTCAGTGGCCAACGTGAGGTAAAGCCTGTAATGCTCCAGCCTGAACAGAGGGTGTCGGAGAGAAGTAAAACGGCATGGAATGGCCAAACAGTACACTGACACCTGGATGATTGACTAGAAAGAAATAATGCTGGAAGTGCAGAGGCGTAGTAACCATTAAGAAGGGTAATACTGGAATAAAGTATTTCAAATGAAGCTGACAGTTGGCCTAATGCTCTGAACTCAATGTTTGTGCTGTGTTGTGATCAGTGTAACAAGAGAGTTTAAGTTAGTTATGAAGTAGAAGGTACATCCTTCTTGATTTCAGGGACAGTGGTCTTGATGGTACTGAGCAGCACCTGGTCAGAGCTTTGCTGAATCCAGTGTCGGACAGCATACTCCTTGGTCTTTTTAGCTATCAGTGAGGTGTCTCCAGAGCCCAGAGGAGAATTCGAGCAGAGGAGTCCTTTCCTGCCGCCATCACGCCAGATAAGCTAACTTGGCCAGCTGAGCTCAACATTATGTCCCCTCATCTTGAACTGACTTTGTAAAATTAACATTAAGAGGGGAATTTACTTGTCTTAATATTAGGAACTTTGAACATCTCCAATACTAGTCCCTAAAGACAAACTATTGAAGTCATGATGACAAATACCAACAGAGCTTGAACAAAACAAAACCAGTATTACCTCATTTTACTACTACACAACTGACACACATAGAACATTTGTAATAATATATGTCACTACAATATTCATATTAAATACATTCTGTACATAACTTGTAATTTAAATTGATTGTGATTCCTGGTTCCCTTGTAGTTGAATCAGGACACATATTCATTCATGCCAGTAATGAATACATATTGTTATTTGAAAGTTTATCAGTGACTCTTTTAAGATATCTTTGTAGAGTGTTATATGTATGTGAGTGTCACAGTGTTGTCAAGAGTAGTGGATTAAATTAAATTGTTTATCTGTCTGTTGTTGTGACTTACACTTCATCATACACATACCCTAGACACATAACGTAGCATCACACTATTCCAGAATAATTCTGACTGAGATATATAGATATGTGGTAGCAAGTAAGGTTATCTATAATACACTACTCTTAATAGATATAGATACCTTCACAGCTGATCTCAGTCAGTACACTAAGTTCCCTATAAGTATTTATAACATCCCACTTCACCACATATATTGGGGTCTCGCTCTTGGGATTTTGAATCTTTAACTATTAAAAATATTGGGGGTAATTCACTTCAGGGAATATAAGAATTAAAAGGTATCCTTGGGTGGAATTAAATAAGGTTGAGCTCACGGTGCCTGTGTTGTCCATTAGAGATTGAATTGTTGGTTAGACATTGTATAAATTTACATAATAGACAATGGCGGACCTGGCCAAATTTCGATCTGCTGCGGTTCAGACTGCAAAAGAGTTAGGATTAGATGGGCAAGTTATGGTTGCCTATGTCACGACGGAATGTGACAAATTTATTGAACGTGAAGAAAGAAGGTTTGAAGCCGAAAGAAAGTTAGAGGCTGACAAGGAAATTAAGAAGTTACAGTTTGAGGCTGAGGCTGAGACTAAGAGGTTGCAGATTGAGGCTGAGACTAAGAAATTGGAAGCAGAAAGAGAAGACAAAAGATTAGCTGCAGAAAGAGAAGAGAAGAGATTAGCTGCAGAAAGAGAAGAGAAGAGATTAGCTGCAGAGAGGGAAGCAGAAAAGGAGGAGAAAAGATTACAAAGGGAACATGAATTACGACTAAGGGAGTTTGAGTTTCAAGGCCATGCTCCTGAAAATGGTGCCAGTCCCTTTACCTCCGATGCTACTGCTAGTCAGGGAGCCTCAACCTCAGCTATGAACTTTCATTTAGATCATTTTGTTGAGAAAGACGATGATATTGAGAGCTATATAAATAGATATGAACTATTAGCTACCACGTATGGGTTAGAGAGAGAAAGGTGGAGCTTAAAGTTATCTCAGGGACTTCGTGGGGCAGCTTATGAAGTTTTTGCAAAAATGAGCAGAGGTGATCAGGAAAATTATGACATGCTAAAGCAGGCTCTTTTGTTAAGGTATGAAAAGAATGCAGAGTTTTACAGGAAAAAATTTAGGAATGCTAAACTACTGTCAGGTGAAACCTATCACCAGTTCTCTGCACGAATCGAGACATACTTGGAGAAATGGACTTCTCTGGGGAAAACCCAAGATCTTAAGGAAATGGTCCTTATAGAGCAATTAAGAGAGTCCATGGCTCCAGACCTGAGAAAGTTTCTCATGGAACAAGGTGCAGAGAGGCTGGGTGAGTTGCTAAATGTTGCTGAAAGGTATCAAGCAGCTCAAGCAGAGGTAACAGGTAATAAAAAGAAACAGGTGGACAACTTTAGGGCACCACAGAACTTTAATAAATTTGATCCTAAGGATCAAAATAAAGGTAAGCACCAATTTGATAGGCCACGGTATGAAAATAAAAATAAATTCCCACAATTCGATGAAAGGAAATATGATGAAAGAAAATCTTTCAACCAAGGAAAAAGGTGGTGTAAGAATTGTCAGATGGACAATCATGACACTGACCGTTGCAGAAGGAAACCTGTGTATATGGCAACCCTTCAGGTCAGGTCGACCTCAAGACAGGAGGAGGATATTATGTTAGATACCACTCCAGAAGAGATGAGGAAGGCACAGGCTGGGGATAAAACACTCAAGCCTTGTTTCAGAAAATTGTCAACTTGTCATACAACTCCAGGCAAGGGAGATTTTTACATGAAAAACAAGTTGATGTATAGGAAGACTGGAGCTAGATCCAATGGTCACGGACAGCTGGTTCTTCCAAAAAGATATAGGACAGACTTAATAAGGAGCCTACATGTGAAACCAGATGGGGACCATGAGAAAATAGGTACCATCATTCAAAAGGTGGCTCACAATTATTATTGGCCCAAAGCAAGATGGGACATTGAGAATTTTGTAGAAAGGTGTAGCATAGCACATGAGGGAACACCCACAAGTGGGAACATTGATCAGGACCTGGACACGCCACGGGGCAAAAGTAGGCCTGAAAATAAAAAGAAATATAAATTTGAAAAAGTGGACCAAATGGAATGGGAAGCCCCTTTTCACGGACAAGCTTCACTTAACTGTTTTACAATGGCCACTATGCGGAGAGTGCAAAAAGATGTCTTACCCCAGGATAAGCCGAAAATTCCTCAATCGGACTTAAACAAACTGGAGGAAGAGGATGTAGGGAGGAAATCTCTCATCAAGAATTTTAAGAGGGGAGACAGCCCCAAGAGAAAAATTGGTAGCGGTCGTTTTGTGCATGAAAATTCTGGGAGGAAAAATCATCACTATAAAGCTTCGAGTGGAAGAGACCATACCGGTGCATGGACAAATAGGTCCACACAATTAAAGGTCCACATGTAGCTTTGTTAAGAACGTGGACTGATGAAAAGGCAGAGGAAAACATTACATCTTCATACCAATATGTGAATGAGCTGACCACTCGGTTGAAAACTGGCTGGAAACTTGCCAATGAAAATTTGAAACAAGCCAGGAAGAAACATGCTGCCTATTATAACAGGAAGGCGAAAGACAGAAATTTGGCTGTGGGAGAGAAAGTACTGCTTCTTTTGCCCGGGAGTCAGAATAAGTTACAAATTGGATGGCAGGGTCCATATACAGTTTTAGAGAAGGTGTCTAGAACAAATTATAAGATAGATAAGAAGGGGAAAGAAAAAATCTATCATGTGAATCTCCTGAAGAAATATTTGGAAAGAGAACATCAGGAAGAGACACACTTGTTGACCTTGTCCATCGCCATGGAGATGAAAAAGGAACCACTTTCATCATTTGAATATCCATTACACCCCTGTGAGACAGCAGCACAGGTGAAAATCAGTACACATTTAACGAAAACTCAGAAAGAGAGAGTGCAACAGGTTCTAAATAATCATGCAGAGGTGTTAACAGACCGACCAGGGCATACAAACCTATTGGAATATGATATGAAACTGATAGACCCCACACCTGTCTGTATGAAACCATATTCGATTCCGTTTGCTAAGGAGAAAGCTTTGAAGGAAGAGATAGACTATCTGTTGAAGGAAGGAATTATTTCGCACAGTGAGTCTTCGTATAGTTCCGGTGTTGTACTCTTAAGGAAGCCCTCTGGAGAACATAGACTCTGTATAGATTACAGGAGACTGAATGCTATTACAGAAGGACAGGTGGATCCATTGCCGGATACAAATCAGCTGTTTGCCAGACTAAATAAAGCTAAATATTTCTCAAAAGTGGATCTGAGTAAAGGATACTATCAGATTCCAGTAAAGCCTGAGGTTAGACCATACCTAGCTTTTAGTACCTCAGAAGGACACTATGAGCTTAATAGATTGCCATTTGGATTGAAGAATGCGCCTAGTGTCTTCTCTAGAATGATGAGAAAATTATTGGATCCTCTGAATAATCCCTGTATAACAAATTTTATGGATGATATCCTTATAGCAACAGAAACATTTGAGGAACACATTGACTCTCTGAACATGCTGTTTAATCGACTTAGGGAGGCAAATTTAACAGCCCGACCAACCAAATGTTGCGTTGGATGTAAAGAATTGGAATTTTTGGGACACACAGTTTATCAGGGAAACATGACCCCTGACCCAAGGAATTTAGAAAAACTACAGAAAGCCCCGAGACCACAAACCAAGAAGGACGTGAGATCCTTTGTCTCATTATGTGGTTTCTACCAGAAGTATATCAAAAACTTTAATTCCATATGTGCACCTTTAACGGAATTGACACGTAAAGGACATCCAGATCGCATTACATGGACACCACAATGTGAAATGACTTACCAAGAATTGAAGGACAAGCTCACAAGTAAACCCATTTTGAAATTACCTGACTTAAGTCAAGAATTCATAGTAAGGACGGATGCAGGTAATATTGGGCTAGGTGCAACTCTACTACAGAAATCAGATGCATTGGATGGGGAATTAAGCCCAGTGGCATATGCTAGCAGAAAGTTGAATAAAGCTGAAATCAACTACTCAACTAGCGAAAAAGAATGTCTTGCAGTAATATGGGCAATAAAGAAATTCAATATTTATCTATATGGGAAGGCATTTAAGTTGCAAACAGATCACAAACCTTTATCGTTTTTAGCACAGGCTAAGCATGAGAACTCTAGGTTACTCCGATGGTCTTTGCTTCTGGCTCCATATAATTTTAGCATTGAGTATATATCTGGAAAAACCAATTTGGGAGCTGATTTTTTAAGCCGCCATCCGTGTGATGAGAATCACCGTAAACCCCAGAAATAATAATAAATTTCTCTATGTGTATATAGAATAAAGGACTGACATATAATGTCTGTTTTAAGAGGGGAGGTGTCATGAAATATTCTAATCCACATATATAAATTATTAGGTAAATATGAAGCCTAACAAATAAAATTAATAAAGAGAAGAGCAATGGTAAAATAACAGTGCTGTCACAAAGAATGTACTCGAAATCCCCCTTGTTTTCTGCTTCGTCTGCAAATTGTAACGCTTTCACGTTGATATAAAAGCTTACTGTATTATTACCCGCCTTCTTCAATGAAACGTGTGCTGCATTTCTAAGAAAAACATTGAGACGTACTGCGTAATGACCTAAATTAATCCTAACATTAATTATACTGCGTTACCAAAACGAACGAACAGATGGACAAAAGGATAAAGAGAGAGGGGAGGGCTGAAAATCAGGAACGCATGCAACACGCGTCGCGCGATACACAAATGCTGCCATCACGCGTGTAAGTCTACATGCACTAATTTTTTTTCAGACGGACAGTGATAAAATACACTACCCTTTCCCAGAGTTAGGTTTATAAATCATAAAAAAACTCTTATTAGAAAAGATAACATTAGATGGGTTTACGGTTGAGAACATAACAGTACCCAGACAGCACATCTTCGAAACAGGAGGTAGAAGAAATTGCATATTTTGAATGCAGCCACGTAGCTCCTTTAAATAAGTATTTTTGGGTTCCTTAGGGCTTGCTGACAAATAATATGTAAAACGTTACGCAAATAGTCCAGGAATTAATAAATTATACCCAAAATAAAATATTGGGGGTGCCTGACAGCATAAAATCATTTCTGCTCATAAGATTTTTTTTTAACGTGTTTGAAAAAAAATTTACGTTACAGAAATAGCCTACCATGTAAACTCCAAATTGATTGGAGCGCAACAAATGAAAGCCTAACCACGATTGGTCGGGCTATAAATACTATCTTGGTTGTTAGGGGAAACGGGGAAAGGTAACATTTTTTTCAAACACTTGTCGAAACGGGGCTCATTGGTCAGACTCGCTGATATACACACTTGGGAGCGTTAGTTCGAAACCACTTGTTTAAAATAGCTTGATGAAGCATCAGTGCGTTGAAGCCAGCATATATTTTGCTAAATAAAAGCCTGGAAGATAAGCAGATGGGAATTTGTGCCAGTTTGTGCCAGAATTCATTGCTAATCAACGTATCTGTGTTTATTCGTATGAATTGTGGTAAGCTTGAACCATTCAATATCTTTTAATGAAAATTGAATGTGAATTGTTGATTTATGCCTGTATATATATGTGTAGTTCAGTGGCCAACGTGAGGTAAAGCCTGTAATGCTCCAGCCTGAACAGAGGGTGTCGGAGAGAAGTAAAACGGCATGGAATGGCCAAACAGTACACTGACACCTGGATGATTGACTAGAAAGAAATAATGCTGGAAGTGCAGAGGCGTAGTAACCATTAAGAAGGGTAATACTGGAATAAAGTATTTCAAATGAAGCTGACAGTTGGCCTAATGCTCTGAACTCAATGTTTGTGCTGTGTTGTGATCAGTGTAACAAGAGAGTTTAAGTTAGTTATGAAGTAGAAGGTACATCCTTCTTGATTTCAGGGACAGTGGTCTTGATGGTACTGAGCAGCACCTGGTCAGAGCTTTGCTGAATCCAGTGTCGGACAGCATACTCCTTGGTCCTTTTAGCTATCAGTGAGGTGTCTCCTGAGCCCAGAGGAGAATTCGAGCAGAGGAGTCCTTTCCTGCCGCCATCACGCCAGATAAGCTAACTTGGCCAGCTGAGCTCAACATTATGTCCCCTCATCATGAAATGACTTTATAAAATTAACATTAAGAGGGGAATTTAATTGTCTTAATATCAGGAACTGAGAACATCTCCAATACTAGTCCCAAAAGACAAACTATTGAAGTCATGATGACAAATACCAACAGAGCTTGAACAAAACAAAACCAGTATTACCTCATTTTACTGCTACACAACTGACACACATAGAACATTTGTAATAATATATGTCACTACAATATTCATATTAAATACATTCTGTACATAACTTGTAATTTAAATTGATTGTGATTCCTGGTTCCCTTGTAGTTGAATCAGGACACATATTCATTCATGCCAGTAATGAATACATATTGTTATTTGAAAGTTTATCAGTGACTCTTTTAAGATATCTTTGTAGAGTGTTATATGTATGTGAGTGTCACAGTGTTGTCAAGAGTAGTGGATTAAATTAAATTGTTTATCTGTCTGTTGTTGTGACTTACACTTCATCATACACATACCCTAGACACATAACGTAGCATCACACTATTCCAGAATAATTCTGACTGAGATATATAGATATGTGGTAGCAAGTAAGGTTATCTATAATACACTACTCTTAATAGATATAGATACCTTCACAGCTGATCTCAGTCAGTACACTAAGTTCCCTATAAGTATTTATAACATCCCACTTCACCACAGATATAATGTTTTATGTGATCCTCAAGTACGGTCCCAGGTCTGGGGCATGACCTAGTATACGAATACTGCAAATTTCATATCTGCACGGAATTGCATTACAACAGCTGTCTCTGCATAAAAAGTTCCTTGCTGATTTAAATAATCTGACAGCGACAGTTTGATACAAAATTCCCGATATTGTCCCAACATAGGACTCTGTCTGCAAATGTCATGAGCAACCTTTATCTGTCCTTCAAATCCAACGGACGATGCCTCCCATATCTGTGGTGGGGCGCTGTATCCACATTCTGCGTGTTGTTTTATTATTATTACAGGTAAATAGCTTCCCCTGTCCACACTCGAAACCTATACTCATTAGGTTAATTTGTATTTGGTTGCTCCTGCTGTTGTTACATATTAATGCTCGTTGCTCTGTTACGTCTAGGATGAAATGTCCTCGCGATTATATGTTTTTCTTCTGAAATCCACAACATAAATAGGGGTTCCTTAACTGACCCAATCAACAATGAGGAACTAAGACAGTCTTCCTTTAGAAACGAACTCGAAATCATTTAATAACTTATATCCCTCGTAGCATACATAACCGTTCGTCAAGATTAATCCTTATTTACGGAACATCATCCCTACAGTATTAATTCTATTCCAAGAGTATTCATTCTCTTGTACAAACCACATCCTTTAAGAAAGGTGAACACTTCGTAATATGTTCCCAATGGAACTTAAATGAAAACACAGCCAAAAACAGCTGCCACAAAGCTCAAGGCTTTCCTCAACACCTTGGCCATACACATAACAATAATCTACGTCATTTTCTGGTGCTCATCATTTTCAATATTCCAAATAGTGCTGCATTTATCAGCACTGACTCAAACACAATCAATCTAACATGTGGTGTGCATGGGTAGACACCACAACATCCAGGAAAAAACGGATAGACTTAATAAGTATAGCCAGCAGGTGGGCTTGAACATCAATCTAAAGAAGACAGAGGTCATGACGCTCAATGTGAGCAACCCTGAGCCCATATCAGTAAGGAATCAGCAACTGGAACAGACAGACACCTTCACATACCTAGGATGCATAGTAATACCAGACGACGGAGCAAGCAAAGACATCAACAACATAATGAACAAAGCAAGAACAGCCTTTTTTTATTCTTAACAACATCTGGAAGTCCTCTCAGTACAGCACAAGAACAAAATTAAGATTATATCAGAGCTGTGTGCTTTCTGTGCTTCTCTGTGGTGCGGAATGCTGGAGAGTTACAGAGAAGGAAATGTCGAAATTGTCCTCGTTTCACACAACATGCCTAAGAAAAATTCTCCAAATCTTTTGGCCGAATACCATCACCAACCAAGGTCTGCTTACTCAGAGCAAGCAAGAGGACATGCACACCATCATAGTTGGCAGACGCTGGAGCTGGGTTAGCCATGTCCTCAGAAGAGATCCCGATGCCATCACAAGAACAACTATGCTATGGACCCCTGAAGGAAAACAAAAGAGAGGCCGACCAAAAACAACTTGGCGGAGGACTGTGGAGGCTGAGATGCAAAGAATGAACCAGAGTTGGGGCACTTTACGAAGGATGGCCACAGACCGAGCAAAGTGGAATCAATTTGTTCTTGCCCTACAAGACGCCACCAGGCGTGATGGCCACTGACTGCTTTGACGTCGGCGGCTAAGGATCAAAGAAGAAGAAGAAAGATAGCATTACAAGGCTGTCCTTGTTTTGAATCCCCCGGGTAAAAGAGGGAGAGAAATACAAAATCTATCTATCAATTTATCTCTCTTTCGGTCTCAGTTTATATCAGAAATGGCCTGCATATCTGAATGTTTTTCTATCTTAAACAGCAGCCAATCATTTTTACTCTCCACCGTTTTACCAGTAAAGAAACACAAATAGGACGAAGAAAACCGGATGTGTAGAACACAATATAAAAATATGTAAGGAAGCAAACCGAGTGCTATTATCACATCCTTATCATCTTCTACACGCGCTACAACACTAAATGATCATCATTGGTTCCCTTTGCGCACGTTACGGAGCATGTAACCAGCATTGTAGCTGATCCCCTTGCAGAAAGCCTACATCGAGCATTCACACTGTCCTGCAGCAGTTGTTTCTGAGGTAATTGGTTTTGCACATTGAGACTGTCTGCAGCCTCATGAACAACCTCCTATTAGTTCACTTGTACGATTTGCCTGAGGGTGCAGTAGTTCTATTTTTTTCTTTGTCTCTTGAGAAGCCCCCAGGAAGGTATACCGGGCACTTGAGAAGCCCACGGGAAGGTATACCGGGTACACAATGATTTACAACAAAATTATCACAGCAAAAGAGTATTACTGTCAGTAAATGAGCCATTCATTCAGTTAGCCAATCAGACGACGTCTTACACTGAAGATTATTGATTACGTCTTGTCTGTTTAAGCTTCGTCAGTGTCTCCAGTTATATGGTACTGTTGCTCAGTGTCTCCAGTTATATGGTACTGTTGCTCAGTGTCTTCAGTTATGTGGTACTCTTGCTCAGTGTTTCCAGTTATATGGTACTTTTGCTCAGTGTCTCCAGTTATATGGTACTTTTGCTCAGTGTCTCCAGTTATATGGTACTCTTGCTCAGTGTCTCCAGTTATATGGTACTCTTGCTCAGTGTCTCCAGTTATATGGTACTCTTGCTCAGTGTCTCCACTTATATGGTACTGTTGCTCAATGTCTCCAGTTATATGGTACTCTTGCTCAGTGTCTCCAGTTATATGGTACTCTTGCTCAGTGTCTCTAGTTATATGGTACTGTTGCTCAGTGTCTCCAGTTATATGGTACTGTTGCTCAATGTCTCCAGTTATATGGTACTGTTGCTCAGTGTCTCCAGTTATATGGTACTTTTGCTCAGTGTCTCCAGTTATATGGTACTTTTGCTCAGTGTCTCCAGTTATATGGTACTGTTGCTCAGTGTCTCCAGTTATATGGTACTTTTGCTCAGTGTCTCCAGTTATATGGTACTTTTGCTCAGTGTCTCCAGTTATATGGTACTGTTGCTCAGTGTCTCCAGTTATATGGTACTTTTGCTCAGTGTCTCCAGTTATATGTTACTGTTGCTCAGTGTTTCCAGTTATATGGTACTGTTGCTCAGTGTCTCCAGTTATATGGTACTGTTGCTCAATGTCTCCAGTTATATGGTACTATTGCTCAGTGTCTCCAGTTATATGGTACTGTTGCTCAATGTCTCCAGTTATATGGTACTGTTGCTCAGTGTTTCCAGTTATATGGTACTGTTGCTCAGTGTCTCCAGTTATATGGTACTGTTGCTCAATGTCTCTAGTTATATGGTACTGTTGCTCAGTGTCTCCAGTTATATGGTACTGTTGCTCAATGTCTCCAGTTATATGGTACTGTTGCTCAGTGTCTCCAGTTATATGGTACTTTTGCTCAGTGTCTCCAGTTATATGGTACTGTTGCTCAGTGTCTCCAGTTATATGGTACTTTTGCTCAGTGTCTCCAGTTATATGGTACTGTTGCTCAGTGTTTCCAGTTATATGGTACTTTTGCTCAGTGTCTCCAGTTATTTGGTACTTTTGCTCAGTGTCTCCAGTTATATGGTACTGTTGCTCAATGTCTCCAGTTATATGGTACTGTTGCTCAGTGTCTCCAGTTATATGGTACTTTTGCTCAGTGTCTCAGTTATATGGTACTGTTGCTCAGTGTCTCCAGTTATATGGTACTCTTGCTCAGTGTATCCAGTTATATGGTACTCTTGCTCAGTGTCTCCAGTTATATGGTATTCTTGCTCTATATCTCGTTATATGATACTCTTGCTCAGTGTATCCAGTTATATGGTATTCTTGCTCAATGTCTCCAGTTATGTGGTATTCTTGCATAGTATCTCCAGTTATATGGTATTCTTGCTCAATGTCTCCAGTTATGTGGTATTCTTGCATAGTATCTCCAGTTATATGGTATTCTTGCTCAATGTCTCCAGTTATATGGTACTCTTGCTCAGTGTATCCAGTTATATGGTACTCTTGCTCAGTGTATCCAGTCAGATTCTTCTCTTGCTCAGTGTATCCAGATATATGATACTCTTGCTCAATATCTCCACTCAGAATATACTCTTGCGCAGTGTCTCCACTCAGACGAAATTGTAAATCATTGTCTTCAGTCAGTATTCCTGTCCCAACGGTGTCTCCATGTTGTTGCAGTAGGAGAGTTTGTGAGCCTATCCTTGACTCCTAGAGTTATGCCACCAGCAGAATAGCTAAACAACAGGGTGTTCCAAACAGCACAGGTCGAAGGTTAAAGATGAGACCAAGCGAGACATAACATAATGCCTTGCAGGCAGGAAGGGAACAGTCAAGGGCTAATAACTGCATACCCTTCAGTGATAACTGACTATGGGCATGCGCCCCTGAGGTGACAGCCCTCTGCTGCTTATTTTTCTGGTATTATTTTACGTTTTCTCCTCTCTTCTGCTTGCCGTGACAGCTTCTTTTCGCCAAATCTAAGGTGGCACCGTAGAGAGCACCGCCAATTGGTGCAAACGCAGTTTCATCGTCCCATGTTGCTGGATTTGTGCCCAGTGCCCTCATGTCTCTCTTGCACACATCTTTGAACCTCAGTAGCGGTCACCCAACTGTTCTTTTGCCATTTGCCAGTTGTCTGTAGAAGATATCTTTCGGGATGCGACCATCTTCCATGCGGCGGACATGACCAAGCCAGCGTAGTCTGTGCTGTCTAAGCAGTGTATACATTTTTTGAAGACAGCACATGACAACGCCTCAACATTTGTCACTACGTCCTTCCATGGAATACAGAGGTTGTGCCGTAGACAATGTAGATGGAAGGTATTGAGCCTTCTTTCTTGCTTAGCATAAGTTGTCCATGTCTCGCTGCCATATAGAAGTGTGCTGGTGACGCAGGCATTATATACCGCAGCTTTAGTTTTCGTTGTGAGTTTGAAGTTTCCCCAAATACGCGCTGTGATGCTGGCAAAGGAGACTGAAGCTTTGCCAATGCGGCTGTCCAGAGTTAGTTTGTCGTTGATGATAGACCCCAGGTATGTGAGGTGGTTGTTGCGTGCATATTTTGACGCACATATTACAAAAATCGATATGGCTATTTAATATGGAAAAGATATAGACATTCATTCATTTGTGTATGAAAATGCTGTCTATAGTAAAGCTAGATAACTCATGATTGATTTACACTTTTGATCATAGGAGTAATCGTTCTTGATATTGATTCGGCGCATGGATATGACACCCATGTCCGTACTTATTTGTTAGGGCCAGAAAATATATTAATTTGCTTATTATGTTTATGGCCTGAATTCATATGTATTACATATTATTAGTACAAGTAGAATCAGTCCTATATTGTATATTTTTGATGGGTAGGCAGGACTATATTCTTGTTATGCCGCTCTAGCGGAAGTATGAGTTGTCTTGACAAGTCGTGATGAGCTCCGAGGTACCGTTTACAATGGCGGTTACGCATTTTCCAGGGCTGGTATATTCTTCAGTAAAAATGATTTACGAAGTGATTTTTCTTCTGTAGGAGATTGTGTCTCTACTAGAGCTTGTGTTAGAGACTCTCCTAATGTACGGTACCATGTATGATTCGGAGTCCAGGTAATTCCAGACCCTATTTTTGATGATCTCATGTCGGTTAGACCTAGCTGGAATATTATGCTTCGCAACGCTAGGGTCGTGCTTGTATCGACGAAGATGACGGGCTTCCATATAGCAGTTATGTCTACGTGAAGTAACTGGATTACTGTAGAACTGTTTGGAGGAACTTTAAGAAATTATTCTTATGCATTTCAAATTAACTTTGGCTTAGATATACCCTCCTGTGAGTGAGTGAGCGACAACTCAGGAAGGCGGCCATGTTACATTCCTGTCATCATATTTTTGAATCACTGTCCAAAGAACGGGCATGTATCTTATTATTCGGACAGTGGCAAGGAGATCTCAATTTTGATAGAAACCCCTTATCGTGGTTTCATAATATGATATAAACTATGAACATAAAGCAACGTTAGTTAATTACCGATCCGCCTTCACTGACGCGCTTAGTCAGATAGGGGATGCGGCCATTATGTATCATGACATTGGAAGCTATTGATGTACTACCCATTATTTATGAATGTGTCATGACTTGGGATCTACTATGTATGCCTGCAAATTGATGTGTCAACCTGTACCCATGATTTACTCGTTATGTCCCAGTGTGTGCGTCTAAATAAACTGTGTAAACAAAGATTCCAGCAGTCTGCATTGGTGCCTTGTAGACACAAGTGTATGAGTGATTAGATTGGTCAGAACACGAACAGTACACCATTCGCGTTAATCACACTCTACACTTCTACTCCATATATACACCATCCTGCGTCGGTTGAATTGACCAAGTTTAGGGCCTGCTTCCCCTGGAGCCTTAGAGGGAAACTACTGTTTACAGCTGCCTTTGCCTTCCCTAACTCAGGACTAGGGTGAGTTACCCATTTACAGCTGGGTAGACTGGAGCATGCCTGATCTCAACAACTCTGTACACTACAATGGACATATACAGTAGTGACACCACAAACAACATGTTACAGAAGATTACAGCACTCTACAGTGGTGCACCAATGGCCATTCATAGTTATCAATAGAGACGACTGGTGCAAAATCCACATCCTGAAACAGCACATTTGTTTTCTTTAGACTTATTGTGAGACCAAAATCATTGCAAGCTTGGGTGAAGCGCGATTCAAAAAGCGCAGAAGCTTCTGTTGACTTTGAGTGTGTGCGGATAGTTTAAGGTTCTTACAGAAAGGATTGGGGCGACCCCTTCTTCTTCCTAATCTCTGTTATATGGCAGTAATCGGTACATTTGTGGTACGGATTTTATTGCATGCTTTCAATTGTCGCACTTTCTTTCTTTCTTTCTCTGCTAAGTAGCAGATATTTGATATGTCAAATCATTTTGACACTCCTTGAAGGTGATAATAATCTCATTTTGCTTGATGCGGCATAGATTTGCTTAGATTAGAGCAGGTGAAAACCAATGTGGGTTTTCTCAGTTTCGCATAATTCTGTTTACTCAAGCTGGGCCGGGTGATAAAATTACTCGCCCGTAATCGGTTTTCACTTGCTCAGACAACAGATAACAAGATTACTCGTCTGTGCGACACATTTGGGACGGACACCTCTAATATATTCATTTCCTGTCCACGACATTACTTTGTAAGAAAGTAATGTGTTACATCTGACACACGTTGTCATATGAGATTAACGACATGTTTGTGAGTTCGTCTGCAGAGCAATCGGATGTTTACAGCCCATTTTCAGAAAAGTAATGTTTGAAATTTTGCACTAGATGAGTCATGAAAATATTCAAATCAGATTGGCTGATCATTTGAGTTCCATAATAAACTGAGCGGGGTAGGACAGTGAATATAACCTGACGCTTCAGTCATTCTGGTTCCCTGTGAGATTCACGCTGCCAAGGACACCAGACTTGCCAGTAGTTAGAATTCAGAATTTCCATTTATCAGACCTGACACCTTTTATTGGAGTATTCATCAGGACTTACAATTCAGCCCAGGAAATCTCAAACATTTTAAATAGGGAAAACCGGAATATCTGAGGAAACTGAAACACACAGAGTCAGAGAGGGAATTATCTTGTTAAAGAAACGACATACCAGACGCGTGAAAGAGGCCGATTCAAGTCTCTTTTATCCATATGAGCAAAAAAGTCTGTGAGCCAAGATTGGCGTAAGTTGTGATGTTACATTCTATATTTCATTTCTAACATAATTTCTATATTTCATTACTAACATAATACTTTTATGTGAAAATCGCTAATGGATGTCCCAGTCATTTGAGACTGGCAACCTCAGCGTATAGAATGATGATTTCATGAACCACCACTGCCAAGGGCTGGTGATTGCTTTATTGCTATTTTCGAAAGAGAACTAAAACGCATAAAGTAGTCCCAGGTTCCATGTGGAGCAGGGAGGAAAAGATGAAGAAATGATGTACATTCTATTTATAATACTTATAGCTTCAAACCAGTGTAAATGTCGATGTTAACATGTGCACTTTAAAAGTAATGGAACTTTAAAATTAATGGAAGTTTCAAACTTTTCAAATCAGTGTAAACATAAATGAAAACATATTCAATTTATATTGTGAACACTTTTCAATTAGTGGAAATGTAAATGTAAACATATTCTATCTGTACTATTAACCTTGTCATTTAAATGTAATGTAAGCTAAAGCTACCCAGTTTAAATGTAAAGAAAGTTTTATCCCGAGGGATTAAATTTAATTCTCATCGAGGGTAAATTCTGAGATAAATGGGGTGGTAGAATATAAGAAAGGGGACACGTAAGTATGTGCGGGAAACGCAATGCTCAGAAGAGCGTTTCGTTTCTATTCTTTATCAAAGTTATTTGTGGTACCAGAAGAAAGTACTATCTCTGCAACAAAACGGGACAAGTGGCCTACGCTTTAAGAGAGGGACCAACTTTGTAGACTCTCCTTGACATTTCTGGGAAATGAGCTACCCCCGACAACCTTGACCAGCGACGAGCGTGAGCAGTGTAAAAAGAACCTACCAGCGGGAGCAGAACTACTATTGGCAGCTAAGTGCAAAATCTACGCTCCCAAAGTGAACTTTTTTCCATCGTCTCTACTATAAATCAATGATGGAACTTTTCTTCTAAACTATTCAATTATTTTCAAACTGTTAAAACTTTAGTGATTATTAAATTTTGTTATTTGTAATTTTACAAATTTAACTTTGATTTAATCCTTTTAAATGTACTGCATGTTTGTCTCAGCCAATTTACTACACACACTCTAAACAGAGCTATACCAGAATAATAAGAATTCCACTGAGTAAATCAGAGATGGGGGCTTGAACGAGCTAAAACTAATCATTGCTTAATTCTTCACAAAAGTTGTCGGCAGATTCTAGAATTAACGTGCTCAGCCAAAACAGCATTGTTTTCGCTTATCTGAATATCTTGTGAAAACTCCCTTTGTGATAGAAGTGTCATTACCCTTCTATCTACATCTCTGTCAAGAGTAATGTTGTGCGAAGGTAGACACCTTTGAGGCCCATATTAGATACTCTTGAGTTTTGGCCACTATTGGACCACTACTGCAAAGCAGGGGAGGAAATAATGTCACAAAGGTGTTGCTTTTAATTCTCCTCCCGTCATTGCTATGACGGGTATACATTCTAGTAAGATATGTACTTGGGGAACTTTTAATAGTAGTTACAAATTAAGACTTCAAATACTAAAATTAATATACCGAAGAAGACAGCAACAATCCCCATGGCCGATAACAGTCGTAATTATTACCGGGTGTCTTTTATCTGTGGATTAATAAGTTAGACGCAGACATCATGTCTCGTTATGCCATTGAATGGGACGTCTTAGACTTCCTGTGATGTAAACAGGCAATGAAAAGGAGGGAAATATTGCATGCCTGTTTCCGTTACAGATAATTACCAAACACAATATTCCTAGCCAGGGCCGTACTGAGTGTTGGGACTTTCAGGCACTGCCCCTCGGGCCCACTGCTGGGATTTATACATTTAAAACTAATAATCAACATGGAATCAGCAGTCACGAGCCAATGACCCGTTTTAGCCCACGGACCACGAGTACTGTAAAAACGCCGCTGTTCATAGAACTCACACAAAAGATTTCCGATCAGATTACAAAACTGACACGACACGAACTAGAGGCTAAAAATAAGATCCACTGCGGCGTCTTAAAAATTAGACTTTAGCTTGAAAGATTATCGCCCTTACATTATCACGTACCCAGCATGAGACCACTGTCTGTTCTCTAAATAGTTTCTAAGAAGCTAGAATATGTTCTTTTTTTAACATTAATCTCCGGAAGTTTGCAACAAAAGCTCTTTTGTTGCTGTTTTGAAAACAGGAACGACTAGCGAGGATGAAATGACAGGAGACGGCGTTTTTCTATATTTTTACCTGGAGAACCAGCTCAAATTTCCTTAATATTATGCCCGTCCTGGGTAAGCAACCAATCGATCGCTTCTGCTGGTAGATGTCATGTGATGATTTGGAAGACCTTTAAGTGACAGAGGGTTAAAAAAAAAAATGTGTTTAAAGCTAGGGAAGTTTCGGATAAATCCTCTCCCGCCGACATTTACAATCGTGGTATCCCAGGATTAAAGATACGTCGTCCGCGTTCCCCATCATAAACCCACAAGTCAGCTTATTAAAATAAACTTTATTTGTCAAGTGCATCAGATAGAAACACGATCACTTTTCTTAGTTTACTTTGTCACTAGAAGTGTTAAAGAATAGAGACAGAAAGTTGTGAAGTGACCAATCACCATGCCATTCGACATAGCAATTGAAGGAGAATTTGACTGTAAAATAAAATAATATTTGATGTTTTGTTCAAAAAAATAAATCAGGCAATTGTCGTTTGTTACTGACGATGTTATGCTGATGAATATTTTAATATTGATCGCGTTGTTCGAAACTCTGCTATAAAAATCAAGTACACATGCAGATATTTAATACACACGTCTGTAAACTCAGGCACGTACTGCTCACATCACGCTCTGCGGTCTGCAAAGGGATTGCCGTCAGCGCTTTAAATAGACTCATCACCATTCTAGAATTCTATCGCTGTTTATTGAAAAACAGGGCGGTGAACTTTGTCAGTTTCTTAATACTGTAATGGAGATGGCGGGGATAGAGTGAAGGGGAATACGAATTAGGTAAAACGGAGACGATGTTTGTGTATATGCTACTACAACAGATATCACATTCATAATGAATCACTTTGTACCCCAGTATGAACTTGAGATTGTAAAATTAGCATTAGGAGTCGTCCACATTATGACGTAACACAGTGGGGGAGGGGGTAAAATTTTGTGAAGAAGTGTGACGATAGGGGGGATTTAATAGTGTGTTGTCACACAGAAATACGAGTGAGGATTGCTTCTTTCATAATGATGACAGAACAAAATAGATTTTGTAACCTTTATCCTCATGGTCTACTTTTGTCCGCAATTGTTAACTCCCTCATGGACGACTAATATTTAAACTATCATTTCAACTGAAATATGTGGTAGTTTAATCTTTAACTGGTTAATATTGTTTTTTTAATTCTATATTTCTTTATTTTTAAATACCCACCTTTCAAAACAAAATGCTAACTGAAATAAACTGTACTGTTGATTAAAATTAGGTTTTAAAAATTAAACACGGGTTATCATCATCCCGACAACAGTCCGATAAGACCAAAGACACAAAACACATTTTTACGTAAAAGATTATTATTTTGTCTGGTTGTTAATTTACATTAGATTACATCCTTTCGTTACAGTATTTAAAAAAAAAGAATTGGATGAGGGGGGAAGGGGTAAGAATTTTGTAACGTCACATGAAAAGGGGTCTGGGTTTTTTGTGACGAAATGTGACCTAAAAAAGGGTGGGGTGGGAGGGTGTTGTGACGATAAAACGCAGCTGACCCTGAAATTTTGGATGATAGGGTACGTCCCTCGTAGCATTAGGACCCCTGAATATTGTGGTAATGTTATCGCAAACGGGAATTCTTTTACCTGGGCTCATTAGCAATGCACAACAGAAACGTGGAACTCCACCTGGGCTCATTAATATGCGTCAGAGCATAGTCGACTCGTCACCACGTTTGCTAATTAAAATGTAGACAGTTTATCTTCCGTGCATTTTGGACATAGCTTTGTCCAAAGGAGGGGTTAAGCCACGCCTCTTGCTTGACCTCAGAGCGGTCTGAATCAACTACCGCCTCACCTTTCTTTCGTACCTGCCTTAAAGGCGTTGCCTAAATCAAACGGAGGAAAGCGGCACGATCTAAGGCAAAACGATCCCAAAACAGACGACGCTAGTCCCTCGCAGGAATTTCACATCTCTGTGTCAACCAGAGAACCGCTAGACAGACGGAACGAACGGGAAACCCGAGCGGTCAGGAGTTGAATAATCGGACGAGGAGCGGGCGGCTAGAATCTCGATTTTTACCTGAGTTCTGAAAAGGTGTGAAATTTTCACATGTCCCCCCAATCTTTCATTCCATTTCATATATATAGAGACCATGTAGAATGCCATTTTATCACTCGTTTGCCAGAGATTTTCAGAAGCACTAGCTATAGCCACATCTTGTTAGATTTCCCCTGGAATTGTGGATATACAGCAGTGAATTCTATTCTGTGCTAAACGGTATAATATATATTAGTTTCTAGTGATCAGTGTTCTAGTTCATTCATTTTCATTTCACTGGATTTTGTGTTGAGTTAAATCTATTAAATTAAACCTATCTCTAAAGTTTCCAGTTGAAAATTTAATGATATGTCTATTACATTATTTCCAAAGATAATAGATGCTTAAACGTTTAAACTAACTTTTAAAGTCGCGAAGGAATTTATAACTAATTAATTAAGTTAAGTCCTATATATAGATGTGTATTTTAACCATTAGACTCGCGAAGTGTTTTCTTAATATATAATTAAATACGCGAGTGTATATAATAATCTTAACGGTAAATGTATCGCGCTTTAGAATGTTATTTGATTTTTCGGTATGATTACATGTCTTCTATCTTTAATAAAGGGTGATCATAACCTTTGCGTCCCAGCAAAAACATTATATTAGAGTCCTCCAGACTCGGTTCTTAAAACCCTCCAGAATTTGATGAGACTGTTTAAATTTTAATCTTTGTGGCGATCCTCTGTTGGGATTCCGCTATCTAAATTTTTCGCAAGAAAGAAAGCAACCCCAAAGAACTAATTTGATGCTGTGTTTTGATCTCCTATCATAACACAGCATCAATTGAAATTAAGATTAAACTGGAGAAGAACATTGCCAGGTCTATTTATAGTATCTTATTACTCTACTGCGAAAGAAAATAGAAAATCTTCTGAACACTGACTGTGCATATTTTCTTCACTGGATTTTAAAACCCTAGAAGTAAACCATACCTCAACGGTCAGTTGTTATCTTCACGCATTAAGAAGTATTACCATCAGCGGCGAAACCAATGAGACCACGCAATATTCACCACCTGTACCTAAGACTGTGCCATCCCATATAACCTTCCTTTTAACATAACAAAACAAAGTACATTTAGGCTTCACCTTCCAGCGATTTCGAGACTGTACTAACGCATAAGCCTGATAATCTGGGGCTGGACACAGAAGAAAAGACATTCCATTTGTCAAGTGTTTTATTTACTGTTGTAAAGTTTTCTATGGAGTGCCAGATTCTACGATCGGTAAGTGTGCGTGATCGTATGAGTGTTGGCCATCATGAGCGTGCATGAATGACATGAGATTTATTTTACAAACCATTTGTTAATTTGCCTACCTGGTAAATACCTTTACTGTATTCCCTGCATTGTTTCTTTAAGTGGGATTTTTGTTAACTCTGTTTATCTCCCCCCCCCCCCTTTTCATTTGCTTAATAAAGGGAAGAACAATTGAGAATAACAGGATTTTTCTACCACCCATTCCTAGTATTGTAACACCTCTTTTCAGAGTAATTAAATCTATTGTTGGGTTACATTATCTTATTATCTGATAACTACCTATCTTTGGACTGGGTTTATCTTTTGTCTATTACAAGCGGGAAGGGCAAATTGGATACCACTCTTCATAACCCCAACCCCCCCCACCCCCCCCACCCCACCTTGTTACTTGTATTTCTGTACCTATGATATTTTTCTTGTAACAAATGATACATGTTGTGACTGATTTTAATGATAAATAAACATAATAAAACTCTTAGTACTGTGTTGGAAGGCCCAAGCACAAATTACCCATATTTGTTTTACCATAGTTCGTATATACGTAGCGTCCGTGTGTTTGAAGCACCAAATTGGTGTGAGCGCATGTGTGTTTGGAAACTGGCAAATAATTGTTTAGCCAGGAGAGTTCAAGGAGTAGATTGAGAGAAACAGATTGTCATAAAAGAGTCTGTCCTTACTCTCCCCAGCACTCTGTGAAGCAACTATTTACTTTCTAACCCTTATTATCACAGAGCCTTCACCAGCATTCTTCACTCTAAACGGGACCACTATTTCTAAGACGCTTTCTCTCAAAATAAATTTACGACAGGTGTTATGGCCATAATAGCGTCACGTCATGTGTGGACACCCCTTACCACGTTGCGATTACTTCTGGTATCAGCTGTAGCGAAAGGTTTTTATGAGTATAGTTGTCATTAGTAGTACTGATAGAACAGAAAAAGAATTATGTCTGAAAGAATGTAGTCCCAGTGTCAGAGAAGAGCACTGGTATTACAGGATAGTCACGGCTGTGAAGGTCTCTACTTCAGATAGTAATCAGATTAAAGTTAGAGCCTAAGATGCCACCTTTGCTAGTAACTACCTATGATAATCAACAATTCAGTAAAACTCAAAATGTAACAATATAAATTTGACAAGTCAGAGAATTACATTATTGAAGCATTTATTATGTACATCTATCTTTGGTTTTTTTCTTGTGCAAATTATGAATGATGAAAAATGATAAATTGGATGAATAAAGATTAATTACACAGTTATTTAATGGTTGAGTTATTAATTAAACAAAAGTCCTTGCTGGAATCTTCAAAATGAAACAGAATGTTCTTTCAAATTTCCTTTAAACTAAATTGTCACTTGTCTTGCCTAGCTTCTAGAACAGTTTTTTCATCATGACACAATTACTTCATTCTCTGTAGACTCTCACAATGGCTGTTTGAATTGTCACACTGAATACTTAACATTAAGTTCTGTGAATGTACTGTAGTTATACTTCACAGCAATTTCAGTTGTAGGTCTTGTATTAGGCCACCAAGCACAGATGGGGCAGGTTACACGAATAAAGATTGCAATATATGGTGCTCCTTCGTTGGTCCAGGAAGGCACTATTGATCTAAAATTCTAGATCTCTTTCTGGAGTATGACACGAATGAACCTGGGGACAATATGTGACAAGTGGCTACTTTTGGTCATAGGTTCCACAAGCCTACGGGTCCATGAATGACAGTGTTCAGATGTTTGCTTGTATATGAATGATACATGGATCTGTTCTGATCAGGATAGCGAGACAAGATAGGTGTCTATCTGCGTTAACATTCTAAAACAATACATGAATAAAATCGAATACATTTTCTACATAATTATGATGCTACCTTCGCCTTTCACATTCTGGAGTGCCAAGTCCAGTATTCCAATATAATAACTTTTAATTGATCACTCCAAATGACAATCCAGATAATCGTTGATATTCATCGAATTCCTTTACACATCCACAACTAAATTTCAGTCCAATCCTCTGATCTGATCCTGATACAATTCTACTAAAATAAGCTGCAATAAAACAATTATTTATTCATAAATTTACATACCCTCTTAGGACAGATGCAAAATACAGAACAGACTCAGTTTGGTGAAGTAGAGCTGCATGGTACATAGATGGTAAAGGTTTTGGCCACGGCAAGCGTCTCCTTCCTTCAGTCTATCTGTCTTCTGCTGTGTGTGCAAAGTTTGAAAATTCCGCTGCTGGCTTTTATATAGAGAGGGTGCGGCCGTATCGGAGGCAAGACGTTGTTACAGTTTCTCACTCTGTTTAGTTCTGCGTTTTGTGTGCAGATTCGAGCAAGTGGGTAAGTTTGGTCCAGAAAATATATTCGTTCTTCTCAACCCTGGCATCTACTGCCTTCATCAGTATATCCTTTTACTGGGACGATCCTGAGCTTCCTTTGCATCTCTGGTTTTCATTAATTCGTTTTGTCTACGAATTGTAGCAATTTTTGGAAGACCATTTTCACACTAACTTCTAACATGCTAGCCTACTTTACCTCGCCTATCTGTGGAATAAAGCACATTGCAACTATTCCTTTAGAATGCACCCGCATGGTCTTCTCCTTCATAAAATGCAATATACTCCATTTCTTTTCTTCACTCCATTCGTTTGCAATTCATGTAAATCCGTGGTACCGTTAACACAAAATTTCCTGCTGCCATTACGCCATTTGCACATCGTTCGCGCCACATCATAAGAGGATGCGTTGATTTGATTGGACGACAATTTTCCTTATACAATGCATTGTTTCATAATGCTACGTCAGCTCCAGCAAAGGATTTTCAGCTCCGCTGACTCCTGAGCGGTAACTAATATGTAATCGACCGTATTCAGCAGAACATACAAGCAGCAGAACAAATACTGACAAGCATCGCTACAATCGCGTATATAGTCTACAAAGAAAATAAATAAGACATTACAACAATAGACCCGTGTTGTTCCCAGGGACCTCTGAAAAGACAAAGAAAGACCGAGACTACTGCAACCTCAGGCATATCTTGCACGGCGACTAATATGAGGTTGTGCGTGGAGTTGGCAACCTCATCATGTAAAAAAAATTACCGCAGGAACCACGGCTGCAGGAGCATGTGAATTTTTGATGCAGGCTTCCTAAAAAGGGCTAGCAGCAAAGATAGCTCCATGCTCCAAAAGGAGCGTGAAGGAAAACGATTATGAGGGTGATTACAGTAATGTGACACGTATAACAAATTTACAGAAACAAACATAACGTTACTCTCATTCATGGACACGTAGGCTAGTGGAACCTATTCAACCTAACGTGACTCTCATTCATGGACACGTAGGCTAGTGGAACCTATTCAACCTAACGTGAATCTCATTCATGGACACGTAGGCTAGTGGAACCTATTCAACCTAACGTGACTCTCATTCATGGATGTCGTAGATCTTTCGATAGGAATTTAAGATCAATTATGTTCCCGTCTAAATAGAACTAGAACATGTGATAGCTCAGTGGCAGATAATGTAAAGAAATAGATTTTCACGATGTGAAGTGGCGAAAGGTAAAGTCTGTCCCTGGATTTGAGATATAATCTATCCAGCCTATCAGACAATCTTCCTATAAATATATATTGATATATTCAACCACTCACATCTACACACACCGATACGTGACGACAATTAGACGCACAGACGTGAAAACTAAATCAATGGAATAGGGATCTTTTGGGACAAGCTGACCAACACACGTAAATAAAGTTTATGTAAATTTTATTTATCATAAAGAAACTTCACAACACCAATATTTTGAATATCAAATCAAATACGAATAAACATAAGTCAATGAATTAATTAAAGAGCTAGACTCATAGGTGTAATCCTCCCTCCCTCTGTTGAGACAAGATCCCGTTAGACGAAAGTTATTAACCACAAAGAGTCAAAGATTTATACGCTATGGTCTACTATTTCGCTCTACAGTAAAGAACAGAGTTATACGTTAATCTCTTCTGGAAAAAGGGACAGCATTAGCACAAAACTTGCATAAAAAATACCCAAAGTGAGTACATGGATTCTACAAGATATACATGAGAATTATTCATTCATTCTTCCTCTCTTCTCAGACAACCGTGGCCACGAGCATTCTTTCTTACCTAATACTGGTGTTGTATCTTCTGGAACAATCTTTAGGACAAACACAGCAAATCCAGTGTTATTTTTTGGCAAAGGGAACCCCAGCTCCTCAAAGACAGGTTAATTTCAATTCTCCGGGGAGCGTTTCCTTTGTTATGTTTTATTTAGGATTTAACTGTTTATGTCACATTAAATTTGTCCAGGTAAGAAATTTAACATCGCTCACAGTGTCAATAGCTTGAGGTTTCCAGTACATAGGAAATGTCAGGTTGGTAACTTCTCTCAGTATAAAAATTCTTGGTCATACCACAACTGGTCAAACGTCGGGAGATGTTAATGTTTATTAAGTCACCGCAACGGGCTGACTGTAAATGAAATTTGCAAAAGAAATCTGGATCTATATGCCCAGTTACAACGTCACTCTTAATGTTCTTTGGGTGGTATTCTGTCTTTTTCTGGGTGTTAACACAACCTCAGACACTTTTACTTTGAAAAAAAAGACCCAGATACTAATTAAAGTGTTCTTTTGTATGGTTACTCTCAGATTTACATGGAAGCCGCTGGTAAGGTTTAGGGTTTGACCCAATACTTCACACAAGCTTCTAAGACTATCTCCACTGAAAACTAAGAACTCTACTTAATACAAGTGATTCTAGAATCGTAGCTAGATGTCTTCTGAATCTGTGGCGGTACTGGATAAATTGAGTTAGAATACTGGGGTTGATATATCTGAAATCAAAGGGAATATACACTATACACCGAAAACCAGACTCTCTGCCAGATTTAGCACCTACGGGGAAATCTCTGCTCAAATTCTAGATGATAAGAAATCTACACCCTTTACCGCTGCATTCTCTTTAGATCAGGCGTAACGTAATTGACCAGACCGTGCGAGATTTCTTCGATCGTAAAATCACACTGTTTACCGCTTGCGGACGTGGTCATTGAACGAATCGAGCTAAGCCCGTCCTTTGATCTGGCTATTCGCCGTGTTTAATTACATTTCTAGCAAACGGATTACAAGGGAGGTAATCGAAATTTGCCTCACTTTGGTTCCAAATAATCTGCTCTGATCGCTGTCTGATCTTATTACACGATTTTCAATCGCTGGCGTGAATAATTACAGCTCAACGTAGCTAATAGGTCTGCTCCAGAACATACATCAAAGAAAATAGCGATCCGCAATAAAGTGCGTGCCTAATGGAAAAAGAGACAGATCTCTGAGTGTTATAATGGTTTTATGTTAACAGAACAGGCGTAGTGATACCGAGATGATGAGTTGGATACCGAATGAAAGTTTTGATACTGCATAGGTTGATCGAGCTGTAATATGATGTATCGCGAATGCGTGCCATGAAAGTTCGTCAAGGTGGACATCTGTGTAGCAGTGCAGACTTGTATCACAACATGTAACATACAAGAGTGTGTGTGGCATTCATCACATTGAAAGGTGTAGCTATAGGGTTGATGGAACCAAATGTTGTACGTGTTACAGGTATGGAGTCAAAATATAGGTGAACAGCTGTGTACGCTTTTCTCGCCATTTATTATAGTCACAGCAACAAGACGTAGACAAATTCATGTAAGCATGACACAGGAACATGGCGGATATGAAGACAGTTCACTACAATTGCATGTACATAAGTTCCAGTGATTATCAAAGTGTTGCAGACTCCAATTTAACTCTCATTCCACAACTAGCAGAAAAAAACCCCGCATTACAGAACGGGTAAATAACTGTATAAATATCCAACAGTTTCATTCTGACTTTTCTTAGATCGCACTTCTTAAGTCAACCCCAAACATGGCGGGCGACGAAAATAGCATAGTCCATCCCTCTAATCGGACGTATCAAAGATAGGCTGTCCTTTCGAAGATAGTCTTATATAACTCCCTCGTACATCAGGCGAGTTTTCACTTTCAAAGTTATAATAGCAATAACTTGTAATTCATCTGGTCTTCCACTCCAGATAATTATATATTAGGCCTCTATAAAACAGTAAACACTGTGGATTCCTCATCTGCAGACATAAGCGTCTAAGTTCAAAGATATACCGCTAATCATGCGGGTTTTAGAATAACATCTATTCTCCTGGGTCCCTGTGTGTAAATCTAAACCTAACGGTCTTAGATGGCTCCAACGAGCATAACAAGTAGAATACTCTGCCTTTCAACCATTCGTGAGCTCTCGTCACCGGTTGACTCAAAATATGATCCTTACAAAGGAAGTGTGAAAGTTTCGTTTTTTACCTTGCTACGAATTCCTAACACAACTTAGAAGCAACTGCCGTCTTCCTGACGAACAGAAATAACACAGGGGACTTTAAATAACAGTGGGAGAGTTTCCATCCCCAGAGGCAATGCAGAGACGTAACCAGACATTTCGTCTGACAGACCCAGTTCAACAAAACACGGCCTCCCGCACAGGAAGTCTTCTTCAAAACCCCATCTAGTTTGGACATGCGCTGTTCGCATCACCTCTGACCTAAGCAGTCAGCTGGTATATCCTTTTAAGAGGAGAAACTACATATTTACTTTCCCTCAAAGCACAAAATGAGTATTCGCCCTTAGATTAGGGTTCAATCGAAAAATACATTAAACCCAAACTCTTATTCAAAATATTTTCAAACATAACAAGTATACAGACAGACTACATTATCAGTTATGAAAACTGCACGTAACACGTAGGTGAAAGCTAGGTAAAAGAAAAATGTAGATAATGAAATAGATAGATGAAAGCTATTATCATAATATGTCACAATGGACACGTAGGCTAGTGGAACCTATTCAACCTAACGTGACTCTCATTGATGGACACGTAGGCTTGGAACCTATTCAAGCTAACGTGACTCTCATTGATGGACACGTAGGCTTGTGGAACCTATTCAACCTAACGTGACTCTCATTGATGGACACGTAGGCTTGTGGAACCTATTCAACCTAACGTGACTCTCATTGATGGACACGTAGGCTAGTGGAACCTATTCAACCTAACGTGACTCTCATTGATGGACACGTAGGTTAGTGGAACCTATTCAACCTAACATGACATATATGGCAATAATATCTGCAGAGAACAAGTAATATGATGTTCTGAAGGGTCATTGTTTATCACTGGCAGGACATCCCGATACAGAAAGGACATCCCGGTACAGTAAGGACTTCCCGATACAGTTAGGACATCCCGATACAGTAAGGACATCCCGGTACAGTAAGGACATCCCGGTACAGTAAGGACATCCCATAACAGAAAGGACATCCCGGTACAGTAAGGACAGCCCGTAACAGTAAGGACATCCCGGTACAGTGAGAACAGTCCGTAACAGTAAGGACATCCCGGTACAGTAAGGACAGCCCGTAACAGTAAGGACATCCTGGCAAGAAAAGACAACTGGGTACAGTAAGGTAGCCCGATACAGTAAAAACAGCCTAGCACAGTAAACACAGTCCTGCACAGTAAGGACATCCTGGCACAGTAAGGACATCCTGGCACAAAAGACAAACTGGTACAGTAAGGTAGCCCGTTACAGTAAAAACAGCCTAGCACTGTAATCACAGTTCTGCACAGTAAGGACAGCCCGTAACAGTAAGGACATCCGGGCACAAAAGACAAACCAGTACAGTAAGGTAGCCCGGTACAGTAAAAACAGCCTAGTACAGTAATCACAGCCCTGCACATTAAGGACTTCCTGGCACAGTAAGGACAGTTCGGTACTGTAAAGACAGCCTGGTACAGTAATGACAACCTGGAACAGTAATTACAGCCCTGCACAGTAAGGACAGCCCGGCACAGTAAGGACAGCCCGGTACAGTAAGCACAGTACAGTAAGGGCAAACCTGCACAGTAAGGACACCCCCATTTTGTAAGGACAGCACGGTACAGTAAGAACCACCCGTTACAGTAAGGACAACCTGGTACAGATAGGACAGCCCAGCCTAGCTCAGTAAGGACAGCTCAACATAGTATTGACAGCCCAGCACAATAAAAACAGCACAGTAATGACATCACGGTTCAGTGAGGACCGTCCGGTACAGTTAGGACAGCCTGGCACAGGAAGGACAGCCCCATACCATAAGGACAGCACGGTACCGAGATTTGGACTCAAAGCGAAAATAAATAGTTTAAAATGTCAAATCAACTCAGCATGAGTACAAAACAGAAATCAACCCTGGTAAATAACACATTCGAAAAAAAGCGGGAAATCGCTAATTCATCACATTCCCTTTTCAAGACCTGACGTCAAAGGCTTCGATTTTCAACGCTGGCGCTCACGAACGTGACAAGTGTGTTAATACTGTTTCCCAAGTTTCCATCTTCCAGTTCCCTAAACACATCTGCTACCCATGGGCTTACTAGCTACTGCGTATACCAGGACATACCAACAATATATATCAACACATGTTGCAGGCAAATCATTATGTATGTACGAGGTTTGACGTAGATATCAGCATACAGATAGAATCTCAGTATTGCTTTGTCCGCCATCTCTCTTGCATTAACACCTCGACCTAGCTGAGTGCGATATTACATATAAATGAGACAAAATGGAACAGCTTGGACAATAAACTGTTGATTCCTGCCTACGCTGTAAATGGCCAAGTATTCTTTTTTAATTATTGCTTCTTGTTCCAATTACAGCTGCTGTCCGTGATTTTCACAATATTATTTCGCCATCTGTATTTTCACAACATCTCGCGACCAAAAGATCTATATTTTTGTTTGTTTTTGTATTCAGAGATATTGGCGAGGTGTTACATAACAAAGTGGTAACTTAGTGTCTTACTGGTCTATTGCAGTTTTCTTATATCATATCAAGTAACTACAGTTTTCGGAATATATACTGTTACAACTATATATATTATGTTATATACTTACAGTATACATGTATCTGGTTCGTATGCCAAATGAACGCCTCCCATAGAAGCTGCTGTATGACGAGTTGGGGGAGGGAAAGCGTACTAGAGGACGACCAAAAGAAGCGCTTCAAAGACAGCCTGAGGGAGTCACTGAAGAGCTGCCAGATTAATATAACCACCTGGCAGCATCTGGCACAGGATTGCACAGCCTGGAGAGGCGCTATCAAAACGGGTGTTGCAGTCAGCGAGACCAACCGTGTGAGAGCAGCCCATAAAAAACGTGCAGTATTGTCTTCGGGCCTTGTATGTCGGTCATGCAATAGAACTTTTCTTGCCCGCATTAGCTTGATCAGCCACATGCGCACCCATTTAACATCAAAGAACGAACTGTATCACGAGAGATGTCGATGGTCCTTATCGAATACGATGGACAAATCATCATCAGCTGTTTCCCCTTGCAGGAAACCTGAACCCCACAGGCACAGGCTTTTGTAGTTATGGTTTCTGTAGCAGTTTGTTTTACATGATGAAGTTGCCAGCTGCATGCACAAACTCGTATTAACCGCCCTGTACGACATGCCTGTGAGAGCAATAACGCTATTCTTTCTTTGTCTCTTTAGAGCCCCCCCCCCCCCCCGGAACTACTCCGGGCTATATATGTATATACATTTAATAGGGCTGGGATTTTTAATGATTAATTAATCGATTAATCGGTTAAAACTTTTTAAAAATCTATCAATATATATAAAATCCCAGCTTTGTCTGTCAGTGCGTAACGCTAAGGGGTGCAACTTTGGTTGAAAGTTAGACATTAATTGTATTGTTTCCCTTATATGTACTCTCCCGAAAATAGTAACACTCGACAAAGAAAAGTGCGCAAATGACGGTGTGCACAAAAATATTTATAAAATGTGTGATCCCGTATACACACATTGGGATCCTCGCTGCTGCTACGTAGTTCGTGTACTGTGGTGATGCACAGTGGTTTTTTAAAAATACTTTTGAATAAGTAAAATTGCCGTTAGGTATTGGTTCTTTTGAATTCCAGTCTTATGACGGGCCTTTACACTAGTAAATTGATAACAACACATTTTAATTGATTATTCCATATTTAGCAATTTTTATGTTTTTTGCTCAACTGCATGAGCTTTTACTATGTTAGAGGTTTGTGACATGGAATTCGGCATGTATGGTCAATAATAATAAATTATTTGCCTATAACTTTTCAGTATTTTCAATCTCATTATATTTTTAGGAAAACTTTGCCTTACATTAAGTCAAGTAATTACCGTCTTTAGCGATTAAAAAAAAATATCAAATTGATCGATTCATCTTCGATTAAAGAAATTCTATGAATCGATTAAGATTTTGTAAAATCACTGCAGCCCTAACACACACACACACACACATACACACACACACACACGCACACACACACACACACGCACACACACACACACACACGCACACACACGGACACACATATATATATATATATATATATATATATATATATATATATATATATGTATATATATATGTATATATATATATGTATATATATATATATATATAAGGCAAGCTTTTGGCAAACTTCGGAGAAAAAGGTTCAATATGATCTTCTGATATGGACGTTTACACAAAAAATCATTGGCTCAGAATGAAGAGGATATTCGCAGCATGACAACCAGGGCCGGGCTGTCTATTAGGCGAATCCTAGGCGGTCGCCTAGGTCGCAAAGATCCTTGGGGCGCATTCCAACAAAATGTTATTTTTTTGTTTGTTAGTGTTTAAAAAAATATTATTATTGAAATTAAATAAGCTAATAATTATTTCTAAATAAATAAAAAATATTATCTAAATATTTTATCTAATGCTAAGGATTGTGGTGGGTTTTGATGTTAAAGAAATAGATATTATTTGTAACAGATGTGAGGTCAGCTGTGCAAGCCCCTGAGGTTAGTTATTTAGGAGTATGTTCTCAGGGAACCTGTCTGCTACCACCTTATGAACTCAACCTGCCATATATTTTCTCCTAGTTAAGTGTAAAGGTGTGTGAGTGTTGTCTAGCTAGATGTCTAGGGTATATGCGATGTAATATAATGAAATGACAACACTACACTTATAAATTAATGAACAATAATGAAACAAGTCACTGTTATAGTTCAAATTTTAAATCTTTTTTTGTACAATTTATTTTCCGGTATCTCCGTTCTTTTTTTTTTTTTGGATACCGGACTACTGAAAACTCAAGGTGATGATGAAATGTATTTACAACAATTAATTCAAACTATAAATGAGTCTGTTATTATTCACAACTATAAAAATTTCACTCTTGAAAATTGTCAATTAAATCTTGATCCTATGAACGGGTAATAATGGAAAGAACGTCTGTGTTCATCATATTCTGAACTAGGAAATACACATTTGGAAAAGAGAGTGGTTAATCTGAGGTATCATGTGCCCGTGGACGAATTCTTATCTTTGTAATGGCGGGAATACAAGATCGTTTCCGTCCAAGCTAACAGCTTCAAACTGCCCTTGAATTCTCAACAGTGAGGCAAACAGACAATACTGCCTCAATTCTTCATTTGCAGATGTACATACAGGTATATGTTGACCAATGGCGCACTTTGATTCAGAGATGAAACCCTGGAATGAGAGTAATAAACCGTACTCAACACCTCATATACCTCTCTCTATCCCTAACTATTAAACATGTTCAACATGGTCAGAATCAGCATGGTAACTAAACAATTAGTTAACGTTCTTATTTGGTTTTGTACCCCATTCATAGTCAGATAATCTTTCAAACTTCAGTTTGACACTTTCCTTGACATAGGAAACATTTTAATTAATTATACCAAGTCATGTGCAAACACGGTGACTTGCTGAAGAAGACGGCCAGTGGTTTTCTGGTCTTACATCATAAAACTGTACATCAATTTCCCCATTAATATTTAATTTTATTTTCTCCCAAAGTGTCAATAAGCCTGTCTGGCTTTTCTACAAAATGATAATATCTTTCTTAACAACTTTGTGACACAACACAAAGTTTGATGTTGGCTCTTTCCTATATATATATATATGAAATATTCCTACTAATTAGTTTAATGAGCGATAATATGGTCACTTCCAGATCGCTTGCTGGTGCAGATCAGCAAAGGCAAAATCGTACTGAAATTCTTGCCTTTAACACAACAGTAGTGTAGGAAATATATTTTATAAGTGGCACCTAACGCCAACTTCAAATTGTTTTTATCACTCTGTTAGTCTATTAGACTCCAGCCAGTCAGGGACTATTATGCCTCTACCGTCCTTTTTCAAATTGAAACTTCAACTTTCAAACTTGGGATTACCTCCCCCTCTCCCAATATGTGGCAAGCTGAGAGAGATATACGTCTGTTCGTCTATCTGTCTTCTACCAATATCTCGGTTATTTACTAAGTGTTTCAAATTCTGAAAAGTAATTATTGATCAGGCTGCGGTCTGTCACACAGTAGTTATATTTTTATTCTGTCCTTTATTATATTTACTATTGTTGTTTTTCCCCTTTATTTATTCAAATAACATATTTTTCTATCTACGGTAAGATACATTAACACCTTAATCTTCTATTTAACCATTAATGTCATTGTATTTGTCAACTGTCCTTTCTTTTAGTGTGTAAGAAACTTATCTAAGTTTTTCTTCTCTATCCTTCTATGCCCCGCTTGGGTTCAAATTTCAAATTTCTGTAAACAACGAACTCGTGACACTACCACCTATGCACCTTTTCTCCCCTTCTCTCACTGTATTTTCAAATATTCCACATTAATCGTATTATTTGTCTGTAACTATCGTTCTCATTTAAAATTGAACCAACGCATCTGCCAATACATCACAAAACTGCAACTTTTAGGTCGGATGTATGCTGTGTGTGTGTTTTTCATTTCAGTCTGCAGATCTAAGAGGTTATATATTTTTGGAACGGTGTGTCGAGCGAAAGGGGACTGTATGGTTTTTGTGTCGTCTTTTTAGAAACATGCTACGGTATTGCCAGGCACTATCGTTTTCGGCTCGCGAGACCAAAAGAACCAAACGCGTGTCAAATGATAGCATTCTTCCGTCTCTCCCTTCCCCTTCCTTGTGTTTTCTTCTGTCCATCTTTCTTAGAACGACTAAGCTTTGCCTTTTCAAAATTGTTAACGTTTGTGTCCCAAGGACGAGGTATAGAAAGCTAGTACTGACCGACAGGCGGGGCGATGATGTTTCACACAACTCCACTATTTTATCCCTATATTATTTTATCTTTCTAAACACGTGGAATTTTAACTACAAGTATTTGAGCGGTGTATCAATGTATCTCACTACAAGGATATATATATATATATATATATATATATATATATATATATATATATATATATATATATATATATATATATATGAGAGGTTATTGATGTTACTACACTAAGGGTAAACAAAGTGAGGTCCAGCTGTGTAAGTTTCCTGAGTCTAATTGATGATGATGATGTCAGGGTCCCTATCCGCTACCTCTCTAAGATCTCACTCTGTGTAAAATAATCACTCCGATGTTGTGTGGCAAGTGTCTAAGGTAATGTATCTATGGTGATGTATGAACAATGTCAAAACATAACTTTAACTCAATAAAAAAGAAGTAAGTAAGACTGTTGGTAAAGTTATATATATTTCAATTTTTATTTTCCTGTACCTCAATTCTTTTGGGACAGAAATGTTTTCAAATTTTAAGAAGATTTATTTACAACATATAAATAAAGAGGACCCTTTGTCCATAACTGGTATATTAAAGTGTTACTGTATGTGTATCCCACAGTCTGATTTAAAACTTCCTATAACAGATAGTCAAAATTATGAGGGTCTGTTGATATCATCACGGCCACAGGGATTTCTAGTTTGGTTGTGGAAATTGTTAAGATGAGATCTCATATGCCCATTCAAAGGGACTTGACCTGACAGCCTGTCTGAAGTGGATGCCTGTAGACTCTTCACGGTCCACTCAATAGTTGTCTTCTGAACACTGATGCAGCAAGCAGCTCTTCTGAGGCTTCAATATACACAGGGTCTGCCTGCCCCAGGTTTCCTGCCATCACTAAGTACTAGGCAATATAACCCTGAAAAAGAAGGATATTCCCTCCCTTTTATATGCTGGCTATAACAATTCCACACCTAATCAATACTAATATTACCTGTGCTCAGTCACGTGTGCAAACCTTTTGCACCAGACCCTATTTTCTTTGACTTCACTCCGTCCTGTGTTTACATTTTTCTTCCCATATGGCTGCAACGCTCCTGTCACCTTATGCATTGATCGTCTTCCATAAAATCAGCTGGGGTATACAATTTTCTTCTTGTGACCTGTTAAATCTTTTGTTCAAACATCCTAAGTATGTTTTCATGTGTCATTAGAACACTGTGGCACTGCAGAAGATTGCTAGTGGCCTCTGGACTTACAGTCGTAAGATTTTATGGCAATATTCAAACATTTTTACACATTTTATTTCACTTTCCAAATAAATCTGCTTTAGGCACATTCCTTCTTGGGTTGTCGTGACCCCAATTTCTCTCCCAATAGGCAGTATCGAATCAAATTATGGCGCACAATCTGTGGCCAGTTACATGTTAATGAAATACTAATACTTATTTATCTTACCGCAAGTAAAGAATAATTACACAATCACAGGATTGACTAGCAGTCAATGGCTCAATTTCAGACCGCTGTGTCGTCCAGACGGCAAAGGCATTTGTCACCAACGCTTTGCATCTGCTCTCAACCTGTCAGAGTTGAAGGTTTTCTCAAATGGCGGACTTATTCAAGCAGGGTTAAAAGTTATCAATTCCAACCAGCCAATCAAAAGACGCGTCCAAAAAAATTAACTAATTTTGGACCATAAACATTGAGCGTTGTTCAGTGTTTCGCTCGTCTGATTTTATTTATATATTATATATCTCAGTTATTTATAGACCGATTTTTAATATCAAAATTGATTATTAAACGGCCAGCTGTTCTCTATCTACCCCTATAGGTTTCCTTTATTTATTTCTCCTCGTTTTCATCTGTGTAATTTTTAAGTAATTAATTGTGCTTTTTCCCAACTGAAAATATTAATAAAATAAATGTTTCTACGTCAAAATAGTTTTATTAATGGGAAATCTTTATGGCATTATGTTAATCAATATCAGCGCTACAATTCCAGATATCTCTTTCCTTTTAATTCTCTTTAGTTTTTGAGGAATAAATTATTTAATTTTTGTTAATAACACATATTAGACATTTTTCTCACTCCAACCAACATTTTTATCGTTACTATACAACGAGGTAACAATCCGATTGGTTGTTAATTTTTACGACGTTCGTTAATAAATATTAGGGGTTGGGTGTGTGTTTGGGGGTAGTAACCTTTTTAACTAGGTGGTAGTAGAAGAATTCAAATTCTTTAGTCAAATTGTTGGCGGTTGATTTTACGGTGGCCTTCAGACAAATTTCAAATGCGTTAGTTATTTATAGACTGTAAAAATGCGTTAACTAGGTTATTAGCGGGGAAATATTTGCGCGTGTTGTTCATACAGATTCATTTCATGACAATATATATATATATATATATATATATATATATATATATATATATATATATATATATATATATATATATATATATATATATTTTTTTTTTTTTTTAAAGAGATTGATTAACGACATAATCCTCTTTAAGGTTATATGACATTTGGGGTCGCTTGGTCTGCGCATCACTTTGATATTTAATTAAAAGCTTCTGAAAATATTAAGAGAAAATAAAGGGAAGCAGGGATAATATTTTTGCACACACTGTTGGGGGAGAAAGGGGTTGCCACTTGAAATGTCCAATTCTTTCAGCATTTATTTACCACTGCATGACCAGGGCATATCTGTTTGTTTGAGGTTTTTTTCAGCTTTGTTCTATATTCTAACTAAATTTAAAGCTCACACTACCTCTAGACCTCACGGTAGAAGAGCAACGACTAAGTAAGTAAGTACTACATCTTATATCATTGCTGGTTTGTTTGTTTGTTTGTTTGTTTTTTGAGCCGCCAGTCCCTGATCGACGACACTCCTTCAAATGTGCTCGCCAGGGCTCGAGTTAATCCAGTCCAAATCCAGGTCCACGAAAAACTTCAAATGTCCTCGCCCGGGTTTGATCCTGGGTCACCCGGTCGCCAGCTCAGTGTGGTAACCACTACGCTAGCGCGGCTCATCATTGCTGGTGATTTCAGCGCCCGTCATCTATCTGATTTGTAAGTATTATAAACTAATTATTATTTTATTTTCAGTGGCGTAGCAACATCTAGGGGCGCTAGTGTGCAAGTAGATTTTACGCGCCCTAGGATTTGCAATTTTAATTTTGTTTGTTTAAATTGATTTTTTTTCTTTCAATTATTTTTTATAAACAGAAACATATACATTTAACGATTACTAATTTTAATTATTCTTCTTCAAGTACCGTGCATAGTGGCGTAGGAGATCATGTCTCTCCACAACTTTCGGTCTCCAGTACAATTTATCAATTCTGTTGTTGACTTCTTTCCATGCCACGATGTCAAACTGTCCTGTATGTGCTCATTTTGTCTTCCGCTATCTCCTTTTCCTTCAATCTTACCTGTTGTTACGATTTATTAAAGCTTTCCTCTCCTCATAACATGCCCACAAAAGTAGATTGCTTCTTTCTAACTTGTGAAATAAGTCTCCTTTGCGCACTGGCCTCTTTCAGAACATCCCCATTACTCTGTTTGGTAAAACCACATCTCTGTGGCCCCTAGTCCCTTCCCTACTTGTTTACTAATTAACCATGACTCACTCCCACATGTCAGGATTGGTTCTATGCAACACCTGAAGAACTCTGTTTCTTACTTCCATTGACAACGAATTGTAGCATAAAATACTCTTCCTTTTATAGAATATCTTTTTTTGCCTTGGCTATTCTACTCTATTATGTCGGCGTCTGTGGCCTAATGGATATGAACGCAATTTCAAAAGATGCAGCAATAGAGAATGCAGTCAGCGACCCATAGCTTGACTGCTTGCATCAGAGTCAGCGAACCAGAGCTGACTAAGACCGTACTCCACCTCCACGTGGTGGTCCTGGAAACAGTCTGCAGCAGTGCAGTCTGGCTGAGCGAGTACGGATCGCAATGGGAAGGCAAACCCGGTCCCTAAAAAATGCCGTGCTGAAGTCGGATGTGTCGACCGAAAGGTGCAGATATCACAGCTACGGCGTAAACAGACACAACGCAACCACAGTCCTTTTCAGGGCGAACGAGGAAGCAGAAGAAGAAGAAGATAATCCAGATATACCAGGTTCGAAACCTGCTGCAGGCGGTTTGGTAGCAGATCGCTTTGTGTGGATTTTTAACAATGGTATAAGCGCCGTACCGTTCAGAAAGCAATGGCAAACTACTGAATGAAAAAAAATTGCCTAGAAAAATTACAGACAGCCAATGAAAGCTGGGGTTGATTGCCATGTCCTGTAAAGGATAAGCAACTAACTTTATTCTGCTCTTCACTTCGGAGGTGCATCTGTCATATGTTGTTATTAATGTGCCCAGGGACTTTAGTTCTTACTACAAATTTATGAGGCCGATAATAAGTATAAATGGTTTACCTTCAGTGCTATTTCTTCTTTCTTTCTTTTTTTTTCCGGTATTTTGGCGCCCAGTTGTTTCTTTTTGCAACTTGCTGGGGGTGCGGTCGAACACCGATCCCTTTTGCGGCCCCGATAGCTACGCCACTGTTTATTTTATTAATCTTATTATTTTTTGTTTTTAAGAATGGCAAACAAACAGACGATCATCTGGATTCCATTTTCAGAATCGCAAGCGGGAAAGAGAAAAGAAAGAAGCGAAGCAGAAAGGGGCCTTCTTCAAGTTTCTACACGGCGATAATGAAGAAGGGGAAGTAACAGAATATTGAGAATACTGGGGCACAAATTTTAAGTCTCGCCTATGAAGCACGAAACCCTTGCGCCGGACCAGAAGGCAACCTGGTTCCTTCTACAAGCTTAAATAAATAGGAAGCCTGACTTGAATACACTGCACATTAAATGCAAAGGCCGATGTGACATATGGCGAAGCATGGCAAATAAGGCTTTAAAAAACCCTGATTTACATACGAATAAAAAAGCTTACACGCAATAAATAAGCTTACTCGCAATAAATAAGCTTACACGCAATACATATGCTTACACACGAGTACTGCATAATTCTAACTGGTCACAAAAATAAGCAACTTATTAAGATTCAAGATTAGCACTTCGAAATTCGGTTAGAACATCGGCAATTTTCGAAGGATCGAAGTAGGTGCTTGCAAAATACACCAATGAAAATGTGCGAAACCGTAAGAGGTAAATCGGTGGATTATAAATACACTAGTAAAGTAATTATAATTGTAAGAAGCAAGGTTAGTTGATGCTGAGTGCAGCAGTAATTGACTTTTTACTTTCCCGATCATCCGGATTATGAGTTTTCACTCATCTTTTTTGTTTTACCTGTGCCAGGTAATGAAATGTGCATGTACAGTAATAAAGACAAGGGTAATATAGTGTAGATGTAAAAGTAAAAAAGATAAAGGTAGTCCCATAGCAGATACTTCTGTAGGAGAGAGAAGTATTGGAGACTTCACTATACTAGGTCCAGCATCGAGAGGTGAGGTGAACAGTTCTCTTTCTTCAATATGAGTTCAAACGCAAGTGAGTGATTACGTGAGTGATTACCACAATCAGTAGGAATGGTCGATGAAGCCCCGACATGACAAGAATTAAAGGAAGGAAGTGTAAACAATATATGGCGCCCATGATCAAGTACAGAAAATAAGACGTATACCAATAATGTCGAGTAGAAACACGTTGCCGAGGAAAAGAGAGCGAACGAGTCTGTCACAGAAGGCGACAAGTATGAGGTTGTGCATGGGTATGGCGACCTCATCTTGTAAACCAAATTGCCACAGAAACCACCACTAAATAAGCAGGTCAATGTTTGCAGCAAGCTTCCTGACAGGAAACCAGATGCAGTGCTGGCCTCGTACTCGCAAGGATCGCATAGAAAAGGATGATAATGACGATGATGATTATGATGATGATGATGACGATGATGATGATAACGACGACGACGATGATGATGACGATGATGATTTGTTACCAGTAATTTTAATGGAAGGGGACGTGATCTGGAAAATATTAGGTGAGCAGATTAGATTATGGGTTGTCGTTGCTTGAAGACGTGATTGTCTTTAATGTTATGTTAAATTGTAATAGTAGAAGTAAGGTTACAAAGCGTGTGAACGCTAGTCAGTTCAATTGTGGAGGTTTGTTCACTCCGAACTGTTTTGAGATACGGGTGTTTAGCTATTTGTGGCTAGCCCGTGCAAGTAGTGAGACTGAACGGTGTTTTTGAACAGCCGGGTCTCGTAGCTGTTTTTTGGCGGCAGATGTGTATTCCCGTGGGCAGTGAGTTTTGGGCATCGATCTGGAGAGGTCGCCCCATAGTGTGTGTTCTTGATGGTAAGCCTGTACAGTGCTGAATATAAGAGGCCATGATTTGTGTAAGGCCATTATTTCCTGATAGAGGATAATTGTGTTATGTGAAGACATGTTGATAAGTGATATTATTGCAAACTGCTGGGTGAGCAGTATTGTGAATATTTTGATAAGGATCCATTAACTTACACATGTCATATAATAGCGCTAAAAATGAGTAAAGGCGAGATTATTGCAGACTGCCGGGGATGGAGTCGTGTGAGAAATTGCTGGTAGGACTCATTAGATTATGATAGCGTTTATGCGAAGAGTATCTGGAGGATACCATATTTATGCAATGGATGGGTTTGAAAAAAAATTGAAAAAAGGTGATTCGTCTTACGAGGACAAAAGACAAAGAAAATAGTCTACGTTACGGCCACAAGGCCTTCGTCAGGAAAGGAAAGAAAGTGAAGTCTAGATAGGACACATAAAAAACTTAATAAAATAATAAAATAAAAACTGGGTACTTCCCTGAAGGCAAGAACCGAAATTCGCTGTCTGTTGAAGAGCGCGTGACTGAACAGAAAGCGACTTCCGCCGCCGGGTGTACACAATACATACTGAAAAACTAAAAAACGAAACCGGACAATAAACTACCCAACGGGATAAAAGTGGGGACTGGAAATAGAAGAGGACAGAATGAGTGGGAGATAAATAAATATGAAATTAAAAAATGTATATGGCATACAAATAGGAGAATAGGATAAGAGTGGAAAGAGTCAAATAGAGCAAGAGAGGAAAGGGTGACCTCAGACAAAGGTGTGAAAAGTGTTGAGACCGGCTGGTTTTAGACACCCCATGCGGTGTATAAGACGGTTCTCAAGCTGTTCTCGGCTGGCAGTGTCAGAGGAGCAGGATCGGATCGCTGTGACCTGGATGTCGATGGGACCATGGTGGTCAGGACCATTGAAGTGTATGGCAACTGGTGTGGACTTTTGCTGAGCGATGTCATTTAAGTGCTGGCTGAATCTGTCCCCAAGTCGTTTGCCTGTTTGGCCAATATAGGTTTTGCAGCAACGTTTACATATGATCGTATAAATGACATTGCGCGATTCACACGTGAAGCTACTAGTGATGGTGTACGTAGCCTTAGGAAAGGACACCTTCTGGGTTGAGGTGACATACTTGCACGTGTTGCATCTTGTCCGACCACAGGGTAGTGTGCCAAAGTGGGTGGCATTCTCCTTTGGGAGACGGCTGTGAACAAGAAGATCCTTCAAGTTCTTGTCACGTCTATATGCCACCAAAGGTGCTTCACTGAATACTTCTTGGGTCACAGGCTCAGCTTGGAGGATAGGGAGGTGGCGGAAAAGGATCTGTTTGACAGTAGTACTATGAGGGTGATGGGTCAAGATTAATTTGACTCTATCCGAAGTGGATTTATGGTGAGGTATGAGGGCCTCCTCACGAGAGATGGGGAGCACACGTTGGAGAGCAGAGGTGAGAACATGTTCTGGATAAAGTCTGTTACGGAAGAAATCCAACATCTCATTTGCTCGTAAGTGGAAGTCATCGTCGTCTTGGCATAAACGGCGGAGGCGGAGAAGTTGTGAAAAAGGAAGGGAGTCGCGACAGGCCCGAGGATGAGAAGAGGTATACAGGAGGTAGCTGTGGGCATCTGTCGGCTTGTAGTATACTGAGGTATTAAGGCCGGAGGGCGTGATAGAAATAGTAATGTCAAGGAAGTTGACAGAAACTGTGGAGACGAGGGAGGTGAACTTAATGGTGGGGTGAAAGTGGTTCACAAAGTCGATGAAGCGGTGTAAATCAGTCTCAGACATATCTGTGAGACCTATGCCATCATCGATATATCTGCGGTAAAACCCAGGGAAAGGACCGGAGTATTGTTGCCATATCTGATGCTCTAAGTGGCCCATGAATAGACAGGCATAGCTGGGACCCATCTTCGTTCCCATGGCAACACCACTAATTTGGTCAAAAAATTGACCATTGAATTCAAACGAATTCAGGTTAAGGACCAGTTCAGCAAGACGGAGAAGGGTGTCAGTGGATATAGAAGGGCAAGTGCGCTGATCCAGAAAAAACCGAAGAGCTCGGAGACCATCAGAGTGGGGAATAGAGGTATACAGAGAGCAGACGTCTAGCAAGAAAAGACGGTAGGAGCGGTCTGCTGGGAGTCGGATAGAGGAGAAAGTAGTAAGAGCGTGATTGGTGTCTTTGATGAAGGAGGGAAGACTCTCAACGATAGGCTGGAAAATGCTGTCGAGGAAGTCAGAAATGTGTTCAGTAGGACAAGAACAGGCTGAGACAATCGGTCTTCCAGGGTTTTCGATCTTGTGAATTTTGGGGAGCATGTAGAATACATGCTTGCCCAAAGAGCTGTCATGAATCCTAAGACGAGATGCGCCGGGAGGAAGATCATTACTATTGATAAGCTGTTTAATGGTGTTGTGTACAATGCGATTGTTAGAGACAGTCGCATCGCTGGTCCTAGACCTGTAAAAAGAGCCATTGGTCAACTGGTTTTTACCTTCACTTAGGTACAAGTCTTTCTGCCAGACGACAATGGCTCCTCCCTTGTCAGCCGGTTTGATGACAATGTCGTCTCTACGGCAAAGATGGGAGAGAGCACTAGACTCTGCCGAAGTGAGATTTATGCAGTAGCACGGCGATGATGTGAGCCGTTTGCTATCTGTGAGAAGGATCCATCATTATTAGGATAGCGCTTATGTGAGGAGTATCTGGAGGATACCATATTTATGCAGTAGCACGGCGATGATGTGAGCCGTTTGCTATCTGTGAGGAGGCCACATTTGGTGGACCAAATCAACGGGTCGTAACACCCACATTACATTCGCGTGACAAGAGGGTAAATTAGGTCAGATTCTGGACCAGTCATTACAAGTGGGAACACTGAACTGTGTTATGTTTGGCTCTGTGTGGGCGTGGCTTAATTCAACTGTACACAGGTATCAGCTGACTGCGCATATCCATCCTCATATCATGGCGTGTGTAGCAACTAAACTAACTTTATCAGTTGGTTTCGATATCAAATAGCTGTTATCTGATAGCGACATTGATACCATAATTGTTACAGTGCTTGTTCCAGTCTTTCCATATGCAGATTCAACTATAGGTGCAGTATTTTGGAGAGTTCGTCTGCACTTATACCTCAAATGACAACTTGCGGAGTTGTTGTGATCGGTTCCTGTCGTCTGATGCATTGTTGAGGACATACTGTGCAGTGGCAGAGATCTGAAGACAAGAGAGCTTAGTCCTTCTACCTTTCAGAACTTTGTGATATCCAGTGTGTTAGCGAAAGAGACGGGATTACCTTCAGTTAAGTGCTTTTGTTGTGTGTAAATGTTGCCACTTCTGTCCATGTCAACAAGCCTCAATCTGCACTATCCTATTCTATTGATAACTATTGTTGTTGTTGTCGATAATTATATCGATTAATTATAGAATGTGATGATGTACAGGGATTGATGATACAATATTTGAGATCTAAACTTGATTTGGTATAATGAAAGTTTAATTAAGACATATATGGTTGACTAAGTAAACAAGTCACAATGGATTGTGATACAGATCCAGAGGATATGAGACCTGTATTAGAGTATCTGTTTCAACAGGGGACAGATTATCAGGGATTAAAAGGCCCAGAGCTTGAGTCACATGTTATGGACAGGTTTTTGATCTGTGCATCGAGAGCTCTAAGAGATTTTGCTGATGAGAGATTTCAGTCAATTCCTCATGTGAGTATGGCTGAGGATCTGGCAAGGTTATTGGTTTTGGACCTTCATCTGTTCTTGGACAATTATATTAGTATTAAACGTGATAGCATATTGAAGAGTATGCGTACGTTATTGCTCGACGGCATATATAGTGACCAGGAAGAAGAGTTAAAAGAGAAGAAGCAAATAGGAGATATAAAACAGAGTACACAGGAGAAAAGGGAAAGTTGCTTAAAAAGTACTACTGAAGTAAATGAGCTACATAAAAAAGTGACTAAACTTACAGGTGATTTATGTAAATCAAATTCTGAGCTTGCTTGTGTTCGAGCAAAATTAGACTCGGCATTAGGCAAAATTGAAGAGTTAGAGACTCAAATGAAAGATAAGAATGTTGAGTTGGAAAAACTTACACAGGAGACTCAACAAAAGAAAGAGACATTAGTAGAGTTGATGGTTGAGAAAGAGAAGGTTGATAGGCTTACGAATAGTCATGATATTGAGATTGAGAGGGTTGATAAAGAGAGAGTGAAGGAGTTAATGATGGAGAAAGACAAATTGATTAAGATTGAAAATTCGCTAGCAGAGGAAAGCTGCAAAGTTTTAAGAGTTAAGGATTTAAACAAGAAATTAAGTGAACAGATTGCACTTAGAGACATTGAGATTTCAGAGGCCAGGAAACGAGTGGATGGCCTGCTTGACATTATTTTGAAGAACAAGATGTGGTCTTCCGTCAGTGTTGACGATGATAGACAGAAAGTTTCTTATCATCAGAGCACTAAAGCAAAAAGCCAGCCTTATACACTTTTTGCGGATTCTACGGTCAAGAATGGTGGACATAGATCTTTCCGTGGGAGATATAACTTCTCACGCAATACAGATGATTCCAATGATAATGATTGCTGGCGGCAGAATAACAAAGGAAAATCTACAGTAATATCCAGTTCTGTAGATAAGAAAAGAAACAGTGCTAAATCCCAAGTCAGTGTGTTAAAAACCAACAGCGTATTTATTGACAGATCTGATAAATTGGTTACAAGTAAAAAACATACTACTGCTTGTTCCATGAAGGAAACAAATGTTGTGAAAAAAAATAAAGAGATTGTCAAACCTTCTAGTCATACCCAGTCAAGGCAGTGTGACTCATGTCTTAAACACATTACCACAAGCAAAGAAAAAAATAGTTTTGATAGGAGACATAACCCTAAGGTTATAAAGTACCAAGGGAGTTCATCCTACGGTAACGTTTCTTCTCCCAAAAACCAGAAAAAATGTGACAGATCTCAACATTGTGATTCTAAAAGTTTTGAAAACTATAGCAGAAGTAATTATATGAAAGTTCGTCAGTCAAGTAATAATTTTTCTGCTAAAAAGCCAGTTCTATCTGATAGACATTGTTATCTGGGAAGAAGTATTAAGAATAACTATTGTAACTGGGATTTAAATCAGTACAACGGTGTTAATAGAGCAAATGGCGATGCTCTCAGGAGAAATTATACAGATCGCAACCAGGTTAACTGTGCTCCACATAAGAGCAAGATTATTAGCAATCAGAGTAATGGGAACGGTAATAGGTTCTTAAATGCTTTTGCTTGTCATGCTGATAGGTTTGAGAGATCATCTCGGTCTTGTGAAGGTAGTAAATTTTTTTCAGCCTACCGCACTGACAGCTGTGAATTATAGGTCAGGTTGTCCCTGGAACGTCTATGTTGTCTGCTATGTGACGAGAGTTGTTGACATCGCAGGAGGGCCACAACCTTACACCACGGAGTTTGGGTAATTGTAAAGTGAATTTTCCGTGTTCACTCATAATCTTACCATGGATTAAAATAGATATTTTCATTTGTATTGTCTCACAGCGAGCGACTGTGCGAGGGGAATCACCATTCTAATTTGACATTACCTGCGAGAGATATAGATCACTATGTACCATTTATCCATTCAAGCGAGCCTAGCCAGTACATTAACCCATCGTGTCATGATGTCACCTCGCGTGTTGATGAGATGTTCGCAAGACCTCGAAGGAATTTTTTTTTTTTTTTTTCAAAGGTCCTGTTTATTTTTTGTTCTGTTTACAAACACTGAATGTTATTGTATTCCTTAGTATAGAACTTTATATGTGGTTAATAGAATATTATGTAATCTTTGTAACATTTGATTGCCATAATGTTTTGGTTGTTACTTATATGACTGTATTTTAATTATGCATTAAATAATTTCTATGCACAAACTTATTTACTGAGACGATGTAATAGTCATTTTCATAGATAGTCCTGAGTATTTTATTCACTACTTAAAATTTTGGGTTTGTTTTTCATCATGGGTTTGATACCATGTTTAGTTAACATATTTATATACAGATTATTTAAATTAATTGTTTAGTGAAAAGGTAATTTTAAACATAACTTGTATGTATTATTAATGATTTTTCGTTGAAGTTAAGGACGTATTCTGAAACTTGGTTTCCATTTTTTCTCAATTATGACATTTGATAATTTAAACGATTCGATTTTTTGTCAGCTAGAATTAACTTAAATTTCCTATTAAATTAAGTCGGTAGAATTAACAACGACGGCTGATACTCTTGTTCATTTAAAGAATTTATATATCTGATTATAATACATAGTTAAGATAAAATAATATTACACTTATATATATTTATAACTTCGTTTGTAGTTAACAGTTTATTACCCAATGTGACGTTTCTTTGATGTATTTTTTTTTTTTAAAGAAGAGAAAAAAAAACTTACACGTTTTGATGTGTGTCTGTTTAAAGATAAGATTATTTTTATGTTACTCAACTAATTTAATTGTTAGTTATTAATTATAGCTACATATTACTTAGAAATAAAAATACTATTTTTATTTAACCTAACGTTAAGAAACAATTTTTTGTATTGTACCTTTTTTGAAAAATGTGTTTTGGACATTGTGATATTTATTTTTTTCTGCGCCAGCGCTAGATTGTATGTTAAGGTTACTATTATGTAGTGACATTAATTCTTTGAAAATGTTTTGATGTTCGGATGTATTTTTTGGTATTTAGCGCTTGACTATGCGTCAATGCAAAACTTGTGTTAGCGTTAATATTTTTGTTTGGATGATATTTGATGTAATTTATTTTTAGTTATGTATAAGCTTTTAATTTAGTTAAATTACTTATTATGCTGTGCTTGTCTTAAGCTTTCTTTTTTGTGTTAGTATATAAATATACTTTAGCATTTTTGTATTTTACAATACGTTGTTACATTTAGATAGTTATTGTTAGGTATTGTTACCAACTTTCTTTACATTTGCATCTTTACTGTCATCTCTCTTTGTTGACTATTCGTCATTTCTTTACATCTTTTCTGTTGTCTTTTCAATATTGTCTGATATTTTGTTTATGCTTCCGTGTTTCATCTTTGATGTAATTCATACTTCTAGTATACTTTTTTCGTTTTACGCTATTTATACTTTCATTCTTTGTATTGTTAAATTAATTATATGACTTTAGATAATGTAATTGGTTCTTATAGTTCTATTTGTGTTACATGTATGGAATTGTTGTCTTCATTGTGTAATTATGATTCTATTTGATTCTTATCATATTCCCATTTCATATTTTGTCTTTTCGCTTACGATAGTTTATTTTCTGTTTAGTTTGTACTATGTATACTTAATTTGCGTTTGTATTAGATTAATTTTTATTTTGGTATGTTTGAATGAGTATGTTGGATGATTTAATCATTATCTTACATTTATTGATGATAATTTTGTAGATGTAAGACTGTTACGTGCAGTCTTTGATATCTTACAATATTATACATAGGTAATTTTTTAGTGCTTAAGGGAAAGTCATTATTGAGTTACTTCCCTTGAAAGTTGTGTCGGCTCTTTCGATCAAACTCCGCGGATGAATCCATTTTACTGCGATTTATTCGTTGTTTGGGTAATAATAGATTGTTCTTGCTTCAGAATATCTATGGCCTGAATTTATGTGTATTGTTTGTCTGAGTAGGACGAGTCTGTCTTATATCTGTATATCTTTACATATCTAAGTCGAACTATATGTTCTGTTGTCTCTAGAGAGGTCGAAGGCTATTCGGCGGATGTGTCGCTAGAGTGTGGTGTGATTTGGCTTCGTCCCGATAGGGACTGTGTTTTCTATGTCGGCCTGTCGCCGGGAAAAAGTGATCTCAGTATTTGTGGGGAAAGTGATAGTCGTCTAGACCTATCGTGTATGCTTTACCCCAGTGTTTATTCGTATTGATAAGGAATGGCAGTTTCATATTTCTTATACCAAGGTAATCCAAGATACTTTTATGAACTCTCGTACGAAGCCACCATTTTCGATAAGAGAATATATTTGACTCGATGAAAACGACTTCGATTCCTAGCAGCACTATATTCTGTAGAATGCAGTCAATTGTTCATGATCAAATCTACAGAGCAATGAAATGTTTTATGAATGACTAACTTTAGGACAGATTCATTATCTGTATCCAAACGTGAGTGACAGCTCACGAGTGAAGCCATCTTGGAACCAAAACATGTAGTGACTTTCAAGAAGAGAAAAGGGATGCCCGTATTATCGCTTGTTTAGTCCAGAGATCACTGCTACACATGAGAACCCGTTATTAGCGGTTCAATATTATTATATGGAAAAATATGTGCTGAACATTATGTTGAAGAATCGTCGCTAGACGAGATTAGGTTTAGAAGCCATCTGAAATGTTGTTTATAAGCTGACGTGCTCAGTCAGTGAAGTCAGATGATATATGTATGGGCGATACTGAGTGCTTGGCTACTGACAGTCCATTATACACTTATTCTACATGAGTGCCCATGTAACATTGCAAGACCATTTATCCACTGTACTATGATGTATTATGGCAACCTGTGATTTGTCACTATCTGTGCTGTCGAGTGTGTACGTCCAATTAAACTTTAGAAAAGGTACACAGTCGTTGGTGTCGATGACTTCCAGCCATACATGAGTGTGAGAAAAGAACATTTTTTGTCAACACCACGAACCTTTATCATCATTCGCACATTATACACTCAATCCATGTCTACACACCACTGCGTAGGTCAAGTTGACATTCCATACACTACAGTGGAGCAAACAACACCATAGAGATCTTATCAACTGATGATGATGATGATGTCTGCTTCCATCCACTTATATCTATCTTTTGGTGGATATCATTAACGGGAATAAAAATCCAACGTTATCAACTTATCAACTGGTGGACCAGCTTTCTGGGTTTGACCTCGCAGAAGTTCAGAAGTCAACAGATTACCGATACCAGACCGTTTCCTGTGGCTGATACGACACACTTGCAGTATTGGTTTGCTCTTTGTCAACACTTCGTCACGTGACCTGTCAGGTGAATGCAGTATGTAGGTCAGCGTTGTTGACATTTTTTACATTAGACATTATAGAGTTTCACAGAACAGTTGGATCAATTCTTGTCAATGTTAACAGGAAGACAGTATGAGTGAACTAAGAAGTCCTATTTTCATCGATGGATCTTCTTGTTTTCCATATATGAACTTTAATATTTAAGGCCAGAATGTTTAATTGAATAAAGTGGCAGTTTGTTTGTTTTCATAAAAATAACTTTGCCATTACTGTAAGACTGAGCCTATTTTGCAACACATACTATCATACACATAATTTATATATATTTATGTTTACATGTTATTTGTTTGTATAGTATGTTAGTTTCTATGTCAGCGGGTTGTGTTTAAGGTTGGGCGGCGTCCTCACAACAGAATATCCCACGTCATAGAGGGTCCGTTGTGGGCGTTTTCTATAGGTGCAATTTTCTTGATTGAAAATTTGCTGCGACAACTGTTGCTTTTGTGTTAGCTGTGAAGTCTGTAATTATTGTTATTTTTGTAATATTTCTTTGTTCTTTAGTTTTGTTTTGATTTGTTTGTAATTTGTTGGTTTAACCTTTTCTATCTTTCAGTTCTATTCTCAATTTATATTCATATATTGTGACGTCATTTGTGTTGTTATTCTTTGCAGATTCAGTGATTATTTTCATTGATTTCCCTATTTGATTTATTTTGATTTCTGCAAACGTTCTTGTATTGTCAGTCCTATTTGTACTTTATGTATTCTGTTGGTTGACATATGTTTTATATAGGTATATTTCATAAGACACAATTGCCTGTGCACTGCACTTGGATTATGGTATAAACCAGTACCTGATTATTATTACTATTATACAAGACCTTATTAAAGGCTTGTGACCCACAGATATTGGGATAGTATACTGATTAATCAAGTCATTGAGAACTTGTGGTATTATTATTGATTCAGGTGATTAGTATTATTGTTAGACATCATGGCTACATTAGAATACTTCATTACACAAGGGAAAGCCCTTGATAAGACTGGTCAACAATTAGAACAATGGGCAGTTGCTCAATATGACAAAGCATTAGCTGCAGAAGAGAAAAGATTAGCTGCAGAAGAAAGAAAAGCTATGGCGGAAGAGAAAAGATTAGAAAGAGAAGCTGAGGCTGCTGCTGAACAAAAGAAATTGCAGATGCAGGTGGAGGAAAGGAGATTTGAAGCTGAACAAAAAAAATTAGAAAGAGAAGCTGCAGCTGAACAAAAAAAATTAGAAAGAGAAGCTGCTGCGGAACAAAAAAGATTAGACAGTGAAGCTGAACAAAAAAAGATTAGACAGGGAAGCTGAACAAAAAAGATTAGACAGGGAGGCTGAACAAAAAAGATTAGATGCTGAAGAGAAAAAAGCAATAAGAGAACATGAATTTGAGTTAGAGAAATTGAGATTGACAAGTATGAGTAATGTTAATCAGGCATCTAGTGGTAATGGTAAACCTTCTACTTACAAGGTTAAGGTTCCACCGTTCAATCAGTCCAGTGACGATATTACATTCTGGCTGGATAGATTTGAACGTTCTTGTCGTACACATAATGTGGATAAATCACAATACGCTAATCAATTATCAGAAAACTTGAAAGGTGAATCTTTGACTAGATTATGCCTTGTAGGAGAAGCAGATAAGGATAATTATGATGTCATTAGGGCGGCTTTGATAAAAAAATATCAGCTAAGTGAGGAAGGCTATCGCCTTTTATTTAAAACGATGGTGCCTGAGACGGGTGTAGAATTCTCAGAATTCACTGCAAAGGCACGTCTCACAGTTGATCGTTGGATTGAGCTTTCCAAAACAGAAAAAACGTATGAAGGACTTATGGATTTGTTGCTCAGAGATAAGATTATGTCATGTGTGAACAAACCTTTCCTTGAATTTATACATGAGCGTAAACCCAAATCTCTAAAAGAAATGGAAGAATATTGTTCCCAATATGTCACTGCACACCCCGACGTGACTTTTGGCAACACTAAGATTAAGGAGAGTATGCCAGTTGCTTCAGCAACACCATACAATCCCAATTATTCACACAGATTTCAGGGACCTCAAAACAGATTTGATAAAAAAGGTAACCATAATAGTTATCAAAACCAAGGTAACCAATCATTTCAGGGTTCTTCTTCAAAGAACTGGAGACGAGCTGATAGCTCTCGACACAGGGGTGGTCATAATTATAGGAATTTCCGTAGAGGAAGTAATTATAGAAACTATCAGGGTTATCCGTCTTGGAGTCAACAAGATCATAATTACAGAGATACTCATTATAATGAATATGATAATGGTAACCAAGGGAACTATGACTCAAACCCAAATAGGGGTTACAATAGAGGTAACAATAACTACAGAGGTGATAATAACCGAGGTAGATCTCAATACAAAAGACATAAACCACATTTTCAGGCAAACTCTGCACAACAAGAGTCCAATGAAGCCTATAAACAGAGTAAAGATAATAATGATGCTAGTAATATGGCATGTGCCGCTTTTGATTTTGGGAGAGCATCTCAGTGCCCCCAATGCAAAACGCTATTTGAGCCAACCACAGTGTCTACTTTAAGCTGTGGCCATCCTCTTCCTGCTCTTCCGGCATCAGTCGCGCATGATGGAAGAGGTTCTCTTGTCTTACATAAGGGTTTAGTGAATAACAATCCAGTCTCTGTGCTATTTGATTCTGGATGCACCACAATTGGTGTTAGGCAGTCACTCGTAGATCCTTCCCGTGCCACTGGACAAGTAGTCAAATGTGTAACATTTGGCGGCACATTAGAGAAATACTCTACTGCTATCATTAGGATTGCTACTCCTTTCTTTACAGGAGATGTACACGCATGTCTTCTTCCGAATCCGATCGCTGACCTCATCATCGGTCGCATTCATGGAGTCAAAGAATGCACTCCGCAACAAATTTCCACGTGGGAAAGGCAAAACATGCAGATTGCTAACGCTGTAGTCACTAGAGCTCAGGCTCTTAATATGCCTCAAACTTCATCTATTGAAAATAATGAAGTGCATAACCAAGATAATCCCTTGGTAATTTCTCGTGACTCGTTTATAAAACATCAAGAAGATGATCCCACTCTGAAGAAATTCTTCATTCTTGCAACTAAAGGTGATCCGAATAAAGACACAAGTCGTAAATCGTGGATTACAAAGAAGAATGGCGTACTTGTACGTATGGTTCAAGACTCCATTACGTCAAGTCATTCTCAAATCCTGGTTCCCAAGAATTTGAGAGTTAAAATTTTGCAGCACGCTCACGACTCTCAGTGTGCTGGACACATGGGTTTTTCCCGTACTAAGTCAAGAGTCCTTGCGGCTTTCTTTTGGCCATTGGTAAACAAGGACATACGGATTTATTGTCGATCTTGTAAAGTATGTCAGGAAGTTAAATCCAAAGGTCCACGGCATGCTGCACCCATTCAGGCGGCGGACATTCCTATTCGGCCGTTCCAAAAAATGGCCATAGACATAATTGGTCCATTTAAGATCAAGTCTGCCAGAGGACATCAGTTTATCTTGACGTGTGTTGATATGTGCACACGTTGGCCAGAGGCTATTCCTCTGAAGAGCATTACTACTGCTGATATTGCAGATGCTCTTTGGCTTATATTTTCTCGTCTGGGGTTCCCCGGAGAGATATTGTCAGACCATGGCACCCAACTAATATCAGATACCATGTCTCAAGTAATGTCTACTCTGCAGATAGATAGATCTTTAAGTAGTATCTACCATCCAATGTCTAATGGTATGGTCGAACGCCTTAATAGAACACTTAAAAACTTACTGGGGAAGATAACTGAGGATCATCCTCAGGACTGGGACAGAGTTTTACCTGCGGCCCTCTTCGCTTACAGAGAGGTACCCAATGAACATACGGGATTTTCTCCCTTTGAACTCGTCTTTGGCGCGCGTCCGCGTGGCCCTATGTCGTTGCTTCACGATCTCATAACATCTGACAATATTGACGATGACACAAAGTCATCCTACGAATATGTCATCGCGTTGAGACAAAAGATTATCGAAGCATGCAAATTAGCAACTTCTTCTTCTGAATTTGCGAAACAGAAGGCAAGGCAATTTGCCAATAAGAAGAGATGCTTACGACAACTTTGTCCTGGTGACAAAGCATTTGTATTACTACCTTGTAGGGAAAACAGATTACTTATTTCTTGGAAAGGTCCGTACGATATAATATCGAAAATTTCCGATGTCGACTATATTGTCGATATTGATGGGAAGCATAAAACCTTCCACATCAATATGCTTACTGAATTCCATGAACGTCCGGATTATTTGCAACCCATTTTCCAAGCAACGGACAATTCTCCAGTACCACATGGTCATTACTCATCACTGTCCGTGATACAGGATGAGGAAACAAGTTTTTCAGATGTAAATCTTCCTCTTCCAATGATCCCACTTCATTCCAGTGAATCATGGAAGAACGTTACTGTCTCTCCTGATTTGTCTCTAGGAGAACAGCGACAAGTTTCAACTATGTTGCAAACATTTCAGGATGTACTCACTGACATCCCTGGACAAACGAATGTCATTCAACATGACATTGTTCTAACTGACCATACTCCTATTAGGATTAGACCTTATCCTATACCTATACATTTTCAAGCACAGGTCGAGAAAGAGTTGGATGAGATGATAGATTTGAAAATAATCGAACCATCCACCTCTGCATATTCTTCGCCGATGGTTATTGTGCGTAAAAAAGACAATAACATACGTCTTTGCGTTGACTATCGAAAATTGAATCAAGTAACTAAGTTCGATGCCGAACCTATGCCTTTACTGGAAGAGCTACTTACTCGACTCTCCAAATCTCATTTTTTCACTAAACTTGATTTGTCTAAAGGATATTGGCAAGTTCCTTTATCTGAACGCGCCAAACCTCTCACGGCTTTTTCAACACCTAGAGGTTTGTTCCAATGGAATTTTATGCCTTTCGGTCTTATGAACGCACCAGCTACATTCGTACGCATGATGCGCCGAATCCTATCTTATCGGTCAGATGTCATTGCATATCTAGACGACATCTGTCTTTTCAGCGATACTTGGGAAGATCACTATTCGGGGTTAGATGAATTGCTGTCTACTTTGCGTGAGCACAACCTGACAGCGAAACCCTCTAAAGCCTATATTGGTTTTAGCGAAATTTCTTTCCTAGGCCACCGAGTTGGTCATGGTTTCCTAAAGACAGAGGACCATAATACTAGTAAGATACTTAACATCTCAATCCCTAAGACTAAAAAACAGGTGAGAAGTCTGTTAGGTCTTATTCAATTTTATGGCAGATTCATTCAGAATCTATCCTCTATCATGGCACCTCTCTCAACACTTCTAAAGAAAGGTTCGCCTAATGTGGTCCACTGGTCTCAGGAATGCCAATGCTCTCTGGATAAGATTAAAACACTGTTTTCAACACCACCTATTTTAGTGCTACCCACTAAAGATAAGACATTCGTTCTTCGTAGTGACGCTTCATCCACTGGGATTGGAGCGGCACTAATGCAAGAGTACTCTGGAACTCTGCATCCTGTAATGTATATTTCCAGAAAACTTAATGCGGCAGAAAGGAATTATTCGGTTTTAGACCGTGAGCTATTAGCTATGGTTTGGTCGATCCTCAAACTACAGAGATTCCTTCTAGGCGCACATTTCATATAGAAACCGACCAAAAAGCTCTTACTGCTATACAGAGTAAGAATTTGAAGAGCTCGAGGTCTACTCGATATGCAATTGCTCTTCAACCTTTTCATTTCTCTGTGCGAGCTATTCGTGGATCAGATAATGTGATGGCAGACATTCTGTCAAGATGCCCACATGATTCCACATAACTATTAGGGCTTAGACTTCTTGATATGTCTAGTTCTATAGTAGTTCCTTTTCTATATCATGATAGATACACATTTGTAATTTAATAAAATAATGATTGTATCACTACATAGCGGTTCATTGATGTTTATTCACCGCTGTGCTTTGATGATTTTTTTTCTTCATAAATCATAAATTTAAGATATCTAATGCGAAATGATGATATGAATTTTTTAGGCATTGTGTAATTGCCAGAATTGTATTATACTTTGATGACACCTTCCTGGAAAAATATACTTGTAGAGAAATAATTTCTCTCAGTTTATGAGACACATTCTCCCCAGTCGCTCCATAAGTCGACTTAGCCTCATATATGGCGTTATAGGTATTCCTGATATTTTCATCTGCGCATTATTCATGCGTTGTGAGCCTATTGTACGTTGCTCCTAGATGTATTTCAAAAAAAAAAAATGTTCCATTTTTTTTTTTCCCGGGAGGTGTGGTAAGACTGTTACGTGCAGTCTTTGATATCTTACAATATTATACATAGGTAATTTTTTAGTGCTTAAGGGAAAGTCATTATTGAGTTACTTCCCTTGAAAGTTGTGTCGGCTCTTTCGATCAAACTCCGCGGATGAATCCATTTTACTGCGATTTATTCGTTGTTTGGGTAATAATAGATTGTTCTTGCTTCAGAATATCTATGGCCTGAATTTATGTGTATTGTTTGTCTGAGTAGGACGAGTCTGTCTTATATCTGTATATCTTTACATATCTAAGTCGAACTATATGTTCTGTTGTCTCTAGAGAGGTCGAAGGCTATTCGGCGGATGTGTCGCTAGAGTGTGGTGTGATTTGGCTTCGTCCCGATAGGGACTGTGTTTTTCTATGTCGGCCTGTCGCCGGGAAAAAGTGATCTCAGTATTTGTGGGGAAAGTGATAGTCGTCTAGACCTATCGTGTATGCTTTACCCCAGTGTTTATTCGTATTGATAAGGAATGGCAGTTTCATATTTCTTATACCAAGGTAATCCAAGATACTTTTATGAACTCTCGTACGAAGCCACCATTTTCGATAAGAGAATATATTTGACTCGATGAAAACGACTTCGATTCCTAGCAGCACTATATTCTGTAGAATGCAGTCAATTGTTCATGATCAAATCTACAGAGCAATGAAATGTTTTATGAATGACTAACTTTAGGACAGATTCATTATCTGTATCCAAACGTGAGTGACAGCTCACGAGTGAAGCCATCTTGGAACCAAAACATGTAGTGACTTTCAAGAAGAGAAAAGGGATGCCCGTATTATCGCTTGTTTAGTCCAGAGATCACTGCTACACATGAGAACCCGTTATTAGCGGTTCAATATTATTATATGGAAAAATATGTGCTGAACATTATGTTGAAGAATCGTCGCTAGACGAGATTAGGTTTAGAAGCCATCTGAAATGTTGTTTATAAGCTGACGTGCTCAGTCAGTGAAGTCAGATGATATATGTATGGGCGATACTGAGTGCTTGGCTACTGACAGTCCATTATACACTTATTCTACATGAGTGCCCATGTAACATTGCAAGACCATTTATCCACTGTACTATGATGTATTATGGCAACCTGTGATTTGTCACTATCTGTGCTGTCGAGTGTGTACGTCCAATTAAACTTTAGAAAAGGTACACAGTCGTTGGTGTCGATGACTTCCAGCCATACATGAGTGTGAGAAAAGAACATTTTTTGTCAACACCACGAACCTTTATCATCATTCGCACATTATACACTCAATCCATGTCTACACACCACTGCGTAGGTCAAGTTGACATTCCATACACTACAGTGGAGCAAACAACACCATAGAGATCTTATCAACTGATGATGATGATGATGTCTGCTTCCATCCACTTATATCTATCTTTTGGTGGATATCATTAACGGGAATAAAAATCCAACGTTATCAACTTTATCAACTATGTTCTCTTGTCATAGGTATATTTTTGTAGGTAATTGATAGAACTTCATTAATTTTTAAAATTTTTGGGAATTAATTAAAGAGATATTTGACATAACTTCATTGACCGTTAAATTTTTGGGAGTTTATTTTTGTACGTATTTCATATAATTTCATTAACCTTTAAATTTTTGGATCTTAAATTTTCTAAAAAATGATAAATCATTTTTTCCCGGACGGTGTGGCAAACTGTTACCAGTAATTTTAATGAAAGGGGACGTGATCTGGAAAATATTAGGTGAGCAGATTAGATTATGGGTTGTCGTTGCTTGAAGACGTGATTGTCTTTAATGTTATGTTAAATTGTAATAGTAGAAGTAAGGTTACAAAGCGTGTGAACGCTAGTCAGTTCAATTGTGGAGGTTTGTTCACTCTGAACTGTTTTGAGATACGGGTGTTTAGCTATTTGTGGCTAGCCCGTGCAAGTAGTGAGACTGAACGGTGTTTTTGAACAGCCGGGTCTCGTAGCTGTTTTTTGGCGGCAGATGTGTATTCCCGTGGGCAGTGAGTTTTGGGCATCGATCTGGAGAGGTCGCCTATAGTGTGTGTTCTTGATGGTAAGCCTGTACAGTGCTGAATATAAGAGGCCATGATTTGTGTAAGGCCATTATTTCCTGATAGAGGATAATTGTGTTATGTGAAGACATGTTGATAAGTGATATTATTGCAAACTGCTGGGTGAGCAGTATTGTGAATATTTTGATAAGGATCCATTAACTTACACATGTCATATAATAGCGCTAAAAATGAGTAAAGGCGAGATTATTGCAGACTGCCGGGGATGGAGTCGTGTGAGAAATTGCTGGTAGGACTCATTAGATTATGATAGCGTTTATGCGAAGAGTATCTGGAGGATACCATATTTATGCAGTAGCACGGCGATGATGTGAGCCGTTTGCTATCTGTGAGAAGGATCCATCATTATTAGGATAGCGCTTATGTGAGGAGTATCTGGAGGATACCATATTTATGCAGTAGCACGGCGATGATGTGAGCCGTTTGCTATCTGTGAGGAGGCCATATTTACGGATCCATTATTATATATTATAGCGCAGGAGGAGTATCTGGAGGATACCATATTTAGGCAGTAGCACGGCGATGATGATGTCCGTTTGCTATCTGTGAGGAGGATATTTATATTTATATTAGCACGGCGATGATGCCCGTTTGCTGGGATCCATTATTGTAATATTATAGCGCTTATGTGAGGATTATCTGGAGGATACCATATTTATGCAGTAGCACGGCGATGATGTGAGCCGTTTGCTATCTGTGAGGAGGCCATATTTACGGATCCATTATTATATATTATGGAGGCCATATTTAGAATATTATAGCGCTAATGTGAGGACAGGTGGATAGCGCTGAGTTGAGGAGTATCTTTAAAGAGGTCATGGATATTGTAGTATCTGCATGATTCTGAGATGTGAGAAGTACTTTATTATTGTATTGCTATAACTTGTAGTTGACTATAACTGTGTATTCTGTGTTAACGTGGCGTGTTGTGGTGTATTAAACATTCGTTAACAGTACACCTGCCGTTATAACCATCTATGACTTCTACGTGCGTACCTGTGTTGTGAGTGATTGTTCCAACACGCACGCACTCAATCAACCACAAAGAAACCAGTATATAACATGATTATGATGATGACAATGATGATGATGATAATTATAATGATGATGATGATAATGATGATGTCGACGACGATGATGATGATCAGGAGGAGGATGATTAGGATGATGATGAGAAAGATGATGACTATGATAATGATGATGACGATGGTGATGATAATGACGAGGTGGATAATGAGGCCGATGATGACGACGACGATGATGGTGATGATGATAACGACGATGACGATGATGATTATGATGATGATGAAAATGATGATGATAATGGTGATGATAATGAGAATGATGACGATAGTTATGAAAATGATGATGTTGAAGATGATGATGACGGCGACAACGAAGTAAAGCTACGACTAGAAACAAGCGAGGCTGTAACTGACAAAGTAAAACCAGAAACGAAACGTATTAACATGAACACAATAGAATAATATGCACAGGATATTAAGACTTGTGAGCTAAATAAATCTCCGCTGTGGGTGCCTACGTGAGAACAGGATTTCCCAGCTGAATCAATATCCTGTCACTGTCACTCCAGCAAGCTGACACCACTAAGCAGACCTTTTCATTGAACATTGCCAAATAAATTAGTTATCTATCCAATCGCTTGTACCTTTACAGAACGCCATCTAATATTTCTTTTCTCGCCACTCCCGGTCTAACCGTGTACTGTCAACTCATTCCACTTAATTCAGTAACAGACCAGGGTTTCTTAACATTTTTAGGGACCATGGAACCCTTAGATTTTCTGCTCAAACACCATCACCAGCTAAGAATTGCTAACTCGAAGTCACCAAGAAGACTTACGCATCATCAGACGCTGGAATTTGGTTGGCCATATCCTCAGAAAAGACCCTGACATCATCGCCAGAACTGTCATGCTATGGACTCCAGAAGGAAAGCGAAAGCGAGGCCGACCAAATGCTACCTGGCTGAGAACTGTGGAAACAGAGATATGAAGCATGAAACAGAGCTGGGGCAACACACGAAGGATGGCTGCCGACCGAGCACGGTGGCAACAGTTTGTTGCTGCCTTACAAGACGTCACCAGGCTGAATTCTTTGTCAGTCAGTGACCAAGGACCAAAGAAGAAGAAGAGAACCCTTTGATTGCCTAATGAAAACTATGGACCCCTTTGATTGTTCGATGAAGATTATGGACCCCTTTGATTGTTCGATGATCTTTGTACAAAAAGGTTCAAAAAAGTATAATTTAAAAAAAACTTTACATTTTAAATGTTAGGTTATGAACATAGACCCACTGGGAATCCATTCACAGACCCCCCCCCCCTTCCCCCCCCCCCCTCCCAGGCGTCCGGGAACCACAGGTTAAGAAACCCTGCACTAGACGAAAGTCTAGTGGCCGACTCAATTGTGTGATCTACAGAAACTATTGGTCGTGAAGGAACTGTCAAAGACTAAGGACGCTTCAAAGACTGCTGAAAAGGCATAGTTCAGTCATCCTATCAAAACACCAGATTCAGAGTTCTGCTAAATCAGTGTTTCACAAACTGTTTTGGGTTACCGTCCCCTTTGCTATCAGAGAACACCCTCTGCGCCACAACCATTTTCCATTTTTCTTATGTGGTCCTTGCATCATTGATGTTGTCTCACAAATCCACACCATTTTGTCCGTTAACACTCTGCAATAGAATATTTGAAAATGATAATACAGCTAATTAACAATTATTACCAGTACTCCTTGACAAGTGTAACCCAGTGTGGGAATCTCTGCTATCTGGTGAATGATAAACTGGAACGAGCAAAGTTGTGGGGGGGGGGGGGCGGGGCTCTGGGTTAGTATGTCTTCAGGCTACGTTCTCATTTTAAGCGCTCACGTCAGGGCCCTGTATAAGCCAACTGATTTTACATGTAAGCGTTATAATTAAGTAATATTGTTGAATTTAGCTTGACGAATCCTAAACCAATCCCTTACTACTGAACGTCATCCCCTCCTCTCTGTAGTCCCATTTTCTCTTATCGCACCCATAGGTATTTGTTACGTACATTTATTACCTAAGGGGGTAGTCTTCGGTCCTGCCAAATGTACGCACCAGTCTTTATATATTTTATTATTTGTGCGTTCGATTGATTCACGCACTGACGTGCACAATGCAGTGTGAGTTGCTTTGGACGCACGGGTAACCTAGTTTGGGGATTGTGACGTCATGTTTTGAACGGGGCAGTGCGGACTTTGTTATGTCCGAGATATATATTATTGGAATCTTCTGGCAGTTTTGTATAAGCCAGTATGTTATATTGATTCAATTGGTATTCTTGACGAAGCCAATGATGGAAGGATCATGTAAGTGTCGCCCCGGTTATATTTGTATATTTATTGCCGTAAACTAAAGTATCAGGCCGCTCCCAGTTGTAGTCTAGCGGGAAGTCATCTTAGCATGTAATTTCCTAGAATGGACAGACGGAGTCGGTGGTCATATTAGATTACCGTAGAGGAATAATACCTACGTGTAAACCAGTTTATTTATTCGTATGCTTCATATTTTATATGCCGTACATTCTTCTATGCCAAAGTCGTGGCATGGATGTAAAGAGAGGTTAGCCGATTCAGAACTCTAACCTGAATATATTGCTGTGGATGTTTATAGGACTTAATTCTTGAAGAATCACTAAGAAGCTGAGAGTATTATCAGCAACTTCAAAGTATGACATTTTGTACCTATAATCTGTAACTATGATCGTCTCGTTCCTTCGTATGTGCCATGTTGAATAAACTATATGTACAGTAAACCGACTTGGGTACTACCATCGAGTGAACAGTTTAAACACTACCTGTTGTAGTTCGTTTTCACAGAACAGTTTATTGACATTTTGTTTCATATTACCATTCGCGTTATGAAGACCAATCCAATTACCATAAACGGCTACAACAGTATTCCAAACGTCCACAGGAGGCGGTACAGCCCACTTTAAGAATCACTGGACTAAATCATAGCGTCTGTAATTCCCCATCTCCGATGCAGGGAATTTAAGGCGCCGTGAAATCCTTCTATCTTGGTGGAATCATGCCCCATGTACACTAGTACAGAGATATCCAAAGATTCTCCCCAAGAAACAAGTAAAGTTACAACAATAAAAATAAGTTAACACTAGCATTAATAATTAGGAAGGAAAAAAAAACTGCAAACAAATTGAAACATTATAAACATGAAAAGGGGGAAACAATTTAACCAAGTGAAACAATTCATATAAACATTATATTTAAAAAAAGACTAATTTAAAAGTATTCATAAGAGAAAGAGAAAAATAAAAATAATAGAACAAGATTTACAACACAGTAACATTTGTAAACTCCAGAGATTAAATCAAACAAACTGTAAATACAAAAAAAAAATCAAAGAAGCAAACAAATTCTGATGTAAATATATCACATCGTGTACTATCATTTGTGAATAACTTTATGATGCAAATGACATAACATTGAAAATAAAATTACAATAAAAACCTGAATTATAACCGAAGAACATCAACAGGATGTGAAACTTGGTAGTTATGACCCATATGGTCCTCTTCTCCCCCCCCCCCCCCCCCCCCCCCCCCCCAATAAAGGAGGTAAAAAGGCTGAGACACGGGTCTAACAATGATACGTCATCTGATGACAGATTACATACTCTTGTAAGGCTTACTACAGAGTTTCTTGTCATTGCTACATTATTTGACCATTCTTTCATTCATCATCTTTCCGCTCCCTAAGGAGTAGAGATGGCTACTGTGTATGTGTGTCGAAACAATGCTTCGAAACAGCGCTGAGTCTGACAGATTCGACACATAGCCTGCTTCTTGTTTCGAAGCAGTTCCAGTCTGCCTCGCTGTTTTGCAAAGAGGTACACTGTCTCACTGTCTCACCTTCCGTAGGCCTATGTAAAATTTGAGTCAACCGTCCGGGACATTAGTATGGAATATCAAACATGTCATATTTTTCAGGGATGTGTCATGATGACTTGATTTTACAACTGATATTATTTTTGCTGAGAAGTTATAGACACTGGAAATTGTGTCAGTGCTGCAGTTGTCAATGTTTTAGGCACTATGTTAAAGTTGAAAGTGTCCGTGTGTTCGTATAAATGTAATGGACACTTTATTAGCTCTGCTGATATATGTGTACTCGGTGTGGATTTGAATCATTATCTACCAAAACTAGCTTACTATAGTTTGATATCACGTGTTATTATTACTGTTATCATTATTGTTGTTTTTTTTTTTATTATTTTCACTTATACTGCAGCTATCATCATATCTCCGTTTTATTTCATCATAATGAAGACTTGTGTAAAAATATTGAATTGTGGTCACACGAAACGCCATAGATTTTCACACACGCCAGTAGCGCGCAAGAGAAAACAGAGATTGTCTCACACAGTTCATGTATACTGTCTATACGGGACTTCTTTCTCCCCGATACGGGCAAAAGTGTGTCGACACAGTTTAAATCACTGTTTCGAATGTCTCGAAACAGCTGAGTGTGTCGATTTGCCCACCTCTACTAAGGAGCATAGCCTTCAACAAACTTATGCTCAGTCTTCCTGTCACGTGCCATCAGAAAAAGGTCCTTCCATGTCTTCTTAATCCCCTTCATGTCTGTCTACAGCTCTCTTCTCCATGTGTTCTTTAGTTTTCCCCTACCTCTCTTAACTTATAAAATGACAGATAAAACCGGAAATGACAAGGAACTGGCTGACAGTGTTAGTACCACGTGAGCCATGAAAATATCTGCTTCACGATTTATACAGATTTAATGCCCCCATGATACTGAAGTGAGGTACTTTCTGCACAAAGCTTGTATAGATAGTAAACATCAGAATATGAACCCATTTGATTGTCCGATGAAGACTATTAACCCATTTGATTGTCCGATGAAGACTATGGACACCTTTGATTGTCCGATGAAGACTATGGACCCCTTTGATTGTCCGATGAAGACTATGGACACCTTTGATTGTCCAATGAAGACTATGGACACCTTTGATTGTCCGATGAAGACTATGAACACCTTTGATTGTCCGATGAAGACTATGGATACCTTTGATTGTCCGATGATGACTATGGACCCCTTTGATTGTCCAATGAAGACTATGGACACCTTTGATTGTCCAATGAAGACTATGGACATCTTTGATTGTCCGATGATGACTATGGACCCATTTGATTGAAAAAGGTAGGGTGAGACAAAAACAAACGGAACAGAGAGCTGGGGACATAAACGAAAAGGATAAGAAGATAAGAAAAGGTCTTGAGGTGATGGCACCGGACAGGCGACCTTGGTTTGAATTTGTCGTAGGAATGTGCTCCTTTGGTCAGTTCAAAGATAATAAATAAATGACCAGAAGAAAGAAAAAGCGAAGATAGCACTAGTCTTAGAGGAACAAATTTACGCGAAAGTAAAACAAACTAAAAAACAATATTAAAACAAAAGCGCAGAGAAACAAATGATTTAGCAAGAGACAAAACTGGCAAAAACAACACGCATTTTTACGCAGCAAGAAGAGAAAACGCTCATACATGAAAAAAATAATCCTACCGATTGTGTTGTAACAAAAACTGAAAATGTGGATCAATATTAGTGCGGCAAATATATTTCAGCTGTTTTAACTAAAGCTAATGGCTTTAAAGGTAACTCACGCGCGCTTTCACAATGATCTGTACTCTAGTACAGGAGAACTTCACATATCAACAGATGGTGTTTATCTTGGTTTTAGTGAGCAGGAAGTTGGCAATCACTACAGCTGAGCATATTCCGGATTGAGGTGTGGGAAGGTGAATAAATGAGAGAATGGGGAGTTGGGATACATTTTTTTTGTTTTGAAACAATAAATGAATAGCCTTCTGGTAAAGTGAGGAGAAACTTCTTCTGTAAGAATAAATGGATATCAAATTGATAGCCTTCTGAGAAAGTGAGGAGGAACTTGCTTTAAAAGAATAAATGGATCGCCTTCTGAGAAAGATTAAATGAATATCAAATGGATACTTGAAATAATAAATGGATATCAAATTGATACTTTAAAGAATAAATGGATATCAAATTGACACTTAACAGAGTAGATGGGTATCAAATTGACACTTAACACAGTAAATGGATATCAAATGGATACTTGAAAGAATGAATGGATATAAAATGGATACTTAAAAAAATAAATGGATATCAAATTGATAACCTGCGAACTGTGGAAGCCAAGATGAAGAGCGTGAACCACAGTTGGGGCGCGGCACGATGGATGGCCACCGTCCGAGCAAAATGGAGACAGTTTGTTGCTGCCCAACAAGACGCCACTAGGGGTGATGGCCACTGACTGCTTTGTCAGTCAGCGGTTAAGGATTCAATAAGAACAAATGGATTGCCGCTGTAAATATGTCAGATTGTAAAACAGTGTCATGTGTGAAAAAAGGTGAGAAACGCCTTCAAGGTATACAATCACAGAACAAATGGATCGCCGCTGTAAATGTGACAGATTGTAGAACAGTGTCATATGTGAAAAAAGGTGAGTGTCACGTATTGCCTCCCCTGTTTTGCAGTAGTGGTTCAACAGTGACCAAAACTCAAGAGGATCTAATATTGATTTCCAAGGTATCTACCGGCGCGCAAGATTACTCTTGGCAGAGATGTAGATAGAAGATCATTGACACTTCTACCTTACGGGAGCGTTCACAAGATATTCCAAGAAGTCAAGAACAAAAGCTGCTTAGGGCTGAGCAATTTGTTAACTTATTAGCTGGTCCGTCGCATTTTGTGAAGGGTTTAAGCAATGGTTCTGGCTCTTTAACTCTTTCCGTACGTAATTATTTTCAGCTCTGGACGGAATTATTTTTAAGCCCCAAAAATTTACACATACATAATTTACGTTTACTGACAATGTGTGTCTAATCATGAGTTAAGTATAACATATATATCAAATTAAAGTACATTGGATGAACAATATAAATCCATATGCCTTTCTAACTAATTTTATGTTATGTTTATGTTATAACAGATAACATGTACACGGAAAAAAGATAACTTGAAATTTTGAACAAAAATTTTCGACTTACGTAAGGCTTGTAACATAAATTGTTATCACAATACAGTTTCACTGCTCTCTTTGTGCAGGTAATCCATTAAGAAACACAGAAAAAGTAAGAAAGTTATGGTTAATCACACAGTTTGTTCACTGTTCACATATTAGTAACATATCCTTTGTGTTTTTCGGCCATTATGGCGATACGACAAAACACGATTAAAGATGAAGATAAATGTGAAAAAATCCCTTCAAACGCAAATAAAAGACGTTGAAGCTTGTTGAAATTTGCCCAGTTTTGTGTTTACTTCCGTTCGAGATAAATTCCGGGCAGTATAAAATATCAGAATAGAAAGAAACAACGAAATAAATCAGCGTCTTTTAAAAGATCTTGCGGTCCCAGCGGTCGGCCATTGCGTCTTTTAAAAGATCTTGCGTACGGAATCAGTTAAGCCCCCAGTTGGTGTAATCCAACGAATGCCCTCTTGTACTTAATGGCTCTCTCTATATATATGTAAATATTAAACAGTCTTGCTCATACGTTTGCTTTCATACTTCTAATGACTGAATAAACAATTATTTGTTTAGTTTAAAATAACATACAACAAATTTATTAGTCACTTAGTTCAACAAGTTAAAATAAGGATTAAATGGGGGTGAAAGGTAAATTAAATTTTTCCTCACAGAGGCTGGATCGGGGCGCTATTGGACATTGGTCCGTGTTTTGCTCTTGCCTGTGACCAAAAAAATCTTAACTCCAGATGAGCCCTGCAGCTGTGGTTCATCAATAATGTGATGACGGAAGCCTTCTCCACACTCTCTTCCACTGAAGGCGGGAATACCACAAATCGTCTGATGGCTTGAAACCAAGAACTTTAGACAAATAGAAAGAAACAAATGCCTGCTAAGTACATTTGTTAGCCGCAAACTAACAGGTCCATTGTCTTGCGCTCCACCCACCAATGTTAACCTCTCAGAAGAATTAAATTCCCGAACACACAGTGTAACTCAGGGAATATGATGAAAATTCACCAATATCCTTCTGTGTGTTAATTAGGAAATTGCGTCTAGAGTGCGTGAATAATGATTTGCCTGAATTACAATTAAAAAAGGTATATACTGTTCAAAAAAAGAAACGCATAGCTATCCGAGGCGCGTTTTTATGAGTTTGTAAGTACAATTTGGTGCTAGGGTATATAAAAACCAGCCTCAAATCTTCTTTACAGAGTCAAATGCACGTGTTGACCTGAATTGCGTTCGTAGTTTTATGACGTAATCGTAAAAGCGTTTGTGAACACTATTCACTGACTACAACTGAAGCTCAGTTGAAGACCGGAATCGCAGTGGACGACCCAGGGTGACAACAGCAGCGGAGGATCGCTTTATTCGGCTTCGTCACCTCAGAGACAGGTTTACAACAGCTTCCTCAACTGCCCAGTCATTGCCTGCAGGACGTCATGTGTCTGATCAAACTGTCCGGAATAGACTGCATGACGCTGGACTTTGGGCACAACGACCTCATCGAGGACCTGTCCTTACGCGCCGCCATCCCCAAAAACGACTTCTTTGGGCCAACCAGCATCGTCCCGGGGCAGCTGACAATCAATGGAGACGTGTCTGGTTTAGTGACGAATCTTTCTTTTTGTTGCAGCGTCATGATAGACTGCGTAGGGTCTACCGTAGGCGAAATGAACGTTTTGCCCAAAATTGCGTTGATGAAGCTCCGCCGCACGGTGGTGGAGGTGCAATGGTGTGGGGAATGATCAGTTACAACGGAAGGAGTCAATTGGTGCACATTGAAGGAGGCTTGAATGCGCAACGATACGTCAATGAAATTCTTCGACCCCATGTCCTTCCACTTTTGGCTGCTCAAAGGTCTGTGTTTCAACAGGACAACGCCAGACCCCATTGTGCACGGTTGACCACGCAGTTCCTGACTGCCAACAACATTCTCACCCTTCCCTGGCCATCCCTCTCTCCAGACATGAGTCCGATTGAGCACCTGTGGGATGAGCTGCATAGACGTGTTTGTCGCCGAGACGTTGCTCCAGCCAATCGTCGTGATCTGTTCCAGGCACTCCAGGAAGAGTGGGCAGCCATCCCACAGGCCCACATCAGACGTCTGATCGCATCCATGCCCAGAAGATGTAAGTCGCTTATCGATGCAAGTCGCTGATCGATGCAAGAGGAGGCCACTACCATACTAACGGGAAAGCCCGTACGCCAAAAAACTCTCGTGACCCAGATGCAAAACAACTGTCAATTGATTGGTTGAACCCTAAGGTATTTTTGTGTGCAATTTGAACAATTAACTCATTAAATTAAAAAAGTTATTGAATGTCAAAATTATGGCTATGTGTGTGCCTTCGGTAGATATGCGTTTCTTTTTTTCAACAGCATACATAAATCTCCCAAGATAATATATTACACCTTAGGCACATGTGATGTAATCATAACTCACTACTCCCGTCGGAGATTCATTGACGTCCTGTCATCTTGGAGTACATACTCACAGCCTTTAGCAGGAAATACATCTCCAGCCAGATGGGCTGTCACCTTTGCCATCGAGTCATGTCGGCAACCCTGTCAGACCCATTGACAGCTAGTAAACCCAGAGTAGATTTGGCTGATTTTGCAGAAAATCGTCACCTTGCCAGTAATAGGCACCTGTCTGAAGCTCAAGTCATCTTTATTCCACAATTAGAGGCGCATCCCTTGGGGCCTCATATATATTCGTTTCACCAGCTGAAATCACTGATTCGTGTTTGAGTCACATATCTCGATCAGTGATCGAAATCGTCTCAGCCTTGGTTTAATTTTATTTGCCTATTTGTGGTGGCCACCCGCAACTGAGAGTGTTAACCCCTTGGATTAATTAAGCTGTTCCAGAGTGAGCTTATCTCCATAGCCTTAGCGTACAAAACTTAGGTGGAACTGTGTGAGTTTTCCTAGCGGAGGAGAAGATTACCTGACAAGCATTGTGGATATTAGAGGACCGGTCGTTCTCATTGTTGTGAACTGAGGCCTAACTGCTTTAATTGGACAATACTTTTTTGTGTACGGAAGTGTACGGGTGTTGTTGGTGTGGGCGTGAGACGGAGACGCTTGCTGATGTGATTGAGCGAAGTGGTGTGTTAGTTTTATCTGTGGTTGTGATTCATTAGCCTTCAGAGATCGTGAAGGCATTATTTAATGTTCTTTGATTCATGTTGTGGTTTTTCTTTAATAAACGTATTTATATGTGGTCCGTGGTCAGAATCACTTCTATTCTAACTGTCACTTGATGTTTGCTGTGTGTCCTTACTGTAGTAGATTATTCTATTTAGCATTTGACATCTTAAACACAGTCGGAGTATGGTGGAGAAGTAAACCTTTAGAGATCAGTACATATCTCACTACTCTCCTGAAGTAATATCTCTCCCAATAATTTCATTAGTAACTCTATTTTCTCTACTTTCACATTTCTCATTCATATTCTGTCTACACTCAGACATTTTCTATTTCCAATACTCGCGACAGACAGTGAAATGTTCTTGTTGAATAACTTCGTCAAAAAGTCTAAATGTGGAACAGTGTTCTTGACCTGTGTAGTGTTCTCCCCGGGATCTCCGTGGGAGAGCATCGGGCTGCTGCTAAGTCAGGCGTTCCGTAAGATGCGATTATAATATAAGGTTTGCACATGCGTGGACTCTTCAACACGTAAATCAAATTTCTACAGAAACCAACGTTGCAAGAGCATATAAATGTTTTGATGCCGGCTTCCTGTAAGAGGGTCAGCAGCCATGTACGACATGAATGAGGGTGTAGTAGTTCTATTCTGTCTTTGACTCATCAGAACTATACAGGTGTGCAACACAGGTGTGCAACACAGGTGTGCAACACAGGTGTGCAACACTACAGACACAGAGTCATTAGTAGCAAGTTGACCAAAAGCGGGGTCCAAAACTTTACAGTGTCCAGAAGTCGATGGCTCAAAACATTGACTCGATGGTAACCGTTTCTGTTTATCAGAGCTCCTGGAGTTGTGTATCTAATTATAAACTTTATACCCTATTCCCTTCCTTTTAATCAGGGCCGGATTAAGAACTCCGGAGGCCCTAGGCTGTTAAGATATTTTGGGGTCCTTCTCCAATCTTCTAAAATCTAAAACTAGAAGAAAAAAACGAATGGATTTCAGATACATGTTTTTATTAATATACAGGGTGTCCATAAAAGATTGTACCCTTTTCACAAAATTTATTCTCGGCTCCATGATGTGGTACGAGGATGCTTTCTATCACAAAAGTAAGATAATCTCTGCAAGTTTTTAAGCATACACTCAAAAAGAATGTACTTAAATCTTTTTTTTTACCTACTTGACCAGTGTGTTGAGAGACATGTAACAATTACCGATTGCAACTCAACTGCGAAAGTTTCACTTGAAATATCCGCTGCGCGCATGCGCACTTGTTTGAGTCTTTGTAGCGTATACTTTAAAACTTGCAGAGATTATCTTACTTTTGTGATAGAAAGCATCCTCGTACCACATCATGGGGCCGAGAATACATTTTTTGAAAAGGTACAATCTTTTATGTTTAAAAAAAAAAAAAAAAGTGTTCGTTACAGAACCTAGATTTTGTTAAAGGTAGTGGGGCCCCTGCAAAGAAAACATAATTAAAAAAGGAAAAAGGCGGAGGTGCAAGTTACCAATAAACTAACTGTTGTACAGATACTATTACCTTGCACGCACTAGCGTACTATAGAGCACTTGCCGTTATTGTAGAGCTCTGTGTGTTATGGCTCCTTTGCTTTTTTTTCCAAGCAACCCCTGTAAGCCTGGGGCACTAGGCCCGTTTCTAGTGGACCTAATGAATAATCCAGCGCTGCTGTTGATGAAAACAAAAGTAATAACAAAGAAACGAATTTCATTTTCTCTCTCTCTCTCTCTCTCTCTCTCTCTCTCTCTCTCTCTCTCTCTCTCTCTCTCTCTCTCTCTCTCTCTCTCTCTCTCTCTCTCTCTCTCTCTCTCTCTCTCTCTGTCTCTCTCTGTCTCTCTCTCTCTGTATATATATATATATATATATGTATATATTTATATATATATATATATATATATATATATATATAGATCTATATATATATATATATATATATATATATATAATGTATATTGGATACCCGAAGAGCAGCAGCTGGGAGACTTTTTCAAGCCATAAATCGAGGATTCCTGAGCAAAAGAGAAGTTGGTAAGAAGACGAAGATGGCTATATACCACTCCACCTATGTCCCAGTCTTGACATATGGATGCGAGTTATGGGCAATGACTACAACCCACAAAAGCCAGATCCAAACCTCAGAAATGAGGTATCTGTGGAAGGTGGTTGAAGTAACAAGAAGAGACAATGTCCGCAACCAGACGATACGTCAAGGCCTAAAAACCCAACCCCTGCAGACCCAAGTAGAACAGTCCCAACTGAGATGGTCTGCCCATGTCTGCAGAATGGGAGAAGATCGGCTACCACGGCAAGCATGGGAAACTAAGAGCCAGGGATCCAGACCTCCAGGACGACCCAGAGTCCGTTGGGAGTATAACATTAGACAATCTTTGAAGGACCGAGGACTAGAATGGAACCAAGCCAGGAGGAAAGCCGATAGAATAGTATGGCGCTCACTCTTACAAACCTCTACACCTCACGGTAGAAGAGGAATGACTAAGTAGATATATATATATATATATATATATATATATATATATATATATATACAGATACACACCGCACAAATACCATTATTGACATACATAAATTGGGAACACAAAAAGCGATGTGTAAGCATGAATATGTCGGTCAGGTCGTTACAACAAGAGCAATAGATAGAATAAAGAGATTAAGTGCCAGCTCCTATCGCCGTCAACAAGGTGCAACAGTTTGTGGCAACAGCTTGAACACAACGAAAGCTTTTTTTTTCTTGGTGGGGACGAGAACGATAAGCTTTGTACATTATTATCGACAGCTCTCGTCATCACTATTTTCAGCACCATCATCTACTGTCATTGCTTTCGTCGTCATTACTATTATCACGATTGTTATTGTTTAAGCATTTATAACATATAAGGAAGGGAAACCCGAGGCCTGTAAACAGTAAATATATCCCTTCTTTATGTGTTATAAATGTTTATACAATACCAAAACCTACCCTATGCCCTGTACTTACTGTTCTTAGTCTTCTATCATTTACTAGACACAGTATTAAGGTCTTTGTCTTGTGTGGTCCGACCTATACTGTATAATAGGGGAACAACAGACGTGACTGCGTGATTACTAGGCTGGACTGCCCATGGTAAATTTCCGGTGTTATGTGTTGCGGGTGGCAGTAATGACCCGTCATCGAAGCATCATTTTTTGTGATGCCTATATGGCAGGGAGGATATTGTGATTCGCTTGCATAGCTAGGCGGGGTTGTCGCACGGAAGTTCCTGGGTTCGAGTCCTGGGTAAGCCACTCACGTCTGTTGTTTTTCTGTTGTCTAGTGTTCTACTTCTTTATTTCTTACGAGTGCCTGATAACATACCTTTATGTTTGTCTAATATTTATTTGTTGTTATTGTTTAGCTTCGTGTAGATCCCGGGGGGGGGGGGGGAATCTCCGATGAAACAAAGAACCATAACTAACACATAACTAACACATAACTAACACATAACTAACACATAACTAACACATAACTAACACATAACTAACACATAACTAACACATAACTAACACATAACTAACACATAACTAACACATAACTAACACATAACTATTTCTCCAGACCTGAAGGTCTTTTATATTTGGACATGCGCCCTAATATAACCGGCTAGGTTGAACGGGACGTGCCTCGCCAAAACGAGGCAACATTTTATTTACAATTCAAAGAAAGAATAGGACCTACACGCTCAAGCATGTCGTAAGAGACCACTAATATGAGGTTGTGCATGAGACTGGCAACCTTATCATGTGGGATAAATTACCACAGAAGTCACTGCTGTAAGAGGATGTGAGTGCGTGGTCCTGGCTTCCTGCAAGAGAAACCGGCTGCATTGGTCGCTCCGTAAGAAGCGTGAAGAAACATAATGATGATGTCATTTTTTTTACAGGTAAATCATTTTCATATTTATTATCATCATCATCATCATGATCTTCTTTACCACTACAATAAGAATGAAAGTCCGATTGGCACAGTGGTTACCTGGTTCTTGGATCGAAACCTGGTAGCATCCCACGCAGATTACCCAGCTGTAAGGTGTTATCTGATTTTGTTCTCGAGTCACTAATAGCAAAGACAACGAGGAAAGGAACTGATCACTTCATTTCATTAGGCTGGATCTAGCATAGTCAAGTCTCTAACACTTCACTCTCCTACGGCAGTATGTGCTAATAGGACTAAACTTTTACTAATATAATAATTGACACCTTCCTTGCTACCATGCAACCACAATTACCTCCACGGTCACCACGCAACATCACTATCATCATCGCGATTGTTATCGTAATTACCACCATAATTATCATCTCTTTGCCGCCACAATCATCAACATCAACATCCCTAGCCTCATCTTTATTATCATAAACATTATAATTACCACAGCAAGAACTTGATCTCCATATTACTGTGCCCTAGCTCGCCCCCTGGAGAGGACACTCCAGCTCGGACAACCTGGCAGATGGCAAATGAACAACCGGGCGGCAGCAACTAAGTTTTAATGATGTGTGCAAGAGAAACATAAAGGCACTGGACATAAATCCAGCAACCTGTGAGGATGAAACTGCCTATCGTGCCATGTGGCGATGCTCACTACGGCGTCACGTCAGACTGGGTGATAAAGAGCTCTCACAACAAGCATAAAAGAAAAGAACCCACCAAAAGGAACCCACGAAAAAAGAAAGCTTTTTTTTCTTCTTCTTCTTCTTCTTTTTCTTCGACCTGAAAAGGACGTTGGTTGCGTTGTGTCTGTTCACAGCAAAACTGCGGTATTTGCGCCTTTCGGCGGACACATCCGACTTCAGCACGGCATTTTTTTGGGACCGGGTTTGCCTTCCCTCTTCGATCCCTACTCTCTCAGACACACTGCAGTGATGCAGCCTGTTTCCAGGACCACCACTTGGAGTGGAACCTTGGGTTGACTACTGCCTTTATTAGAGTCATAAATGTGGAAGTCTGAAGGCGAACGAGGAAGAAGAAGAAGAAGCTCTGGTTCGCTGACCCTGACGCAAGCAGTCAAGCTATGGATCGCTAACTGCATTTATCACTGTTGCTGCGTCTTCGGTTCCCCCCCCCCCCCCCCCCCCCCCAAAAAAAAAAGCTGAGAGATATCACCCCAAGGGCGCATTCTCATAGTCAGTTATGACCTGAAACGGGCTACAACTACTGCTACTACTAATTTACTACACATTTTCTTTCTTGGTAATTCATTTGTTTGATTGAATCTTCTGCCTGTTGGTCTCGATCTCAAATGATATTTGTGTAGCTATATTGTTTAATCATGTCGTACAAGGTGACTGATATGAGTATGTGCATGGGGCTGGCAAATTCATCATGTAAAACAAATGGCTATAAAAGCCATTGCTACGTTGACCTTTGAACACCAATCAAAATAAGTCTTATTACAAAGATAAGCTCAGTGGGCCATGGTTCGATCCCCAGTTGAGGTGAGATTTTTTAGACCGCAACCGCCTCCGGGGTCTACCCAGCCTCAAAAATTGGGTACCAGAACAACTCTGGGAAGGTTAAGGCGGCCGGCGTGACGCTGACCACGTCACCCCTTGTGTGCCGATGGTCAAGAAAATATGGGCCTAACACCATATTCCCAATATGCCTCAATGGCGTGTAACGGGATCCTTTACCTTTTTAACATCCTTTACAAAGATGCAGTAAAGGTGAAATAGAAAGAAAAAGAATGGAATAACCGCAGTAGAATTAATGTCGTCATCAGGACACGCATCAGAAAGAACACAACATTATCCCCCAACCGCCACTCCTCGCGCGCGCGCGTCATTTTTGACGGGTTACATGCAACTTTATTTTTTGTACTCATGGCCACATTTTTTTAAGCAGGCAACTATTCTGAGAAGAGGACAGCTTGCTTTCAGAAATGTAACGGAATATTTGGCCACTAGCGTCAACGTAGCAGGTGATTCCATAGTCGCTGATTATAACGTTGACATCTGACCCCCGGCAGTTTTGATGAGCAAATATTGATGGTGATAGTTGCTAAGATGAAATTAATAGAACTAGTTGGGAGGACTGTGTAACATCATATGTTAACAAACATGAAAGTAACTGTTTCGTATAACGACAAAGACAAAAACAAGAATTTTTTTTTTTTAATATTTTTTTGCTTCTTTTTTGGTTCAACCTAGACACAGGGTCCGTTGGCTATATTAGGGCGCATGTCTAAATAGAAAAGACCTTGCAGTCTGTTTTAGTGTACGAAAAAAAAAAAACAAGCATATAAAGACTTTGCCGTATTTATGTGCTTTTCATAATTATAAAAAAAGATAAAAGTAGTCCCTTAGCGCAGCCAGCCGAAAGGGAGTATAGTGTTAGAGACTTTACCAAACAAGGTTTCAGCTTTATGTGGTCATTAAATAAATAACGGTAATGAACAGGCTCTCGTTGGACATAATGGAGGACACAAGACAACAGAAAAGAAATATAAGTGATAGGCTTACCAGGATTCTAACCGAGGATCATACAAACGACGTCATTACCTTGCTATGAAAATTAAATCGTCAAAGAACGCATAACAAGTTTAGCGCCCCCCCCCCCATCCCCCAAAAAAGTGCATCATTGGCTGAAGCCATTCTCACGACACTCACACAACTATGGTATATAGGACCCGTGGACGACCCAGGCAATTTAAAGACGCAATCACTAATATAACTTTCCTATCACCAAGTATAGACCAAATAAAGGTCCACATACTAGTGTCCTGTAATGTGTAGTGGAAGACGATCAACACAGAACAGACGGGTTAGGTTAAAGTCCCCGGATGGGTGAACTTTTAAATAAATAACGAAAAGAAACAAGAGTCCTGTGAGTAGTAAATAAATAAAACTTGTCTCTACTTCCGCTGCCTTTGCCCTCCTTAACTCCAGATTTCCATTGTTGTTAACATTATATAAGGCATTATAAAAGAAACATTTGTCTGCAAGTTCGAGTGTGTTGTTTGTATGTTTCTAGGAGAGAAAGAGAGAGTGCATGAGGCAAATTAAATTTAGTTTGTGCATATCGTCCCCGTGCCCCTGTGTAGTCCCCGGGGGGCCTCTGAAGAGACACAGAAAGAATATGACTACTGCACACTCAGGTAACTAATATGACGCGTCCGTGAGAATGGCAACTTCATCATGTACAAGAAATTGCTAGATAAACCACATCTGCAACAGCACGTGACTGTTTGGCGGAGGCTTCCTGCAGGACCAGCTACGGTCCTGGCTCCATGCTCCGTAAGGATCACAAAGGAAAATAGTAATGATGATGAGGAGGAGGATGATGATAGTGATATCGTCCCAGGAGTTTGGTAAATGTTGTTAACATAAAGACTCTCTTTTGTCATCTTCATCATCATCAACAATTATATCCACCCCCCCCCCCACCCCCACCCCACCCCATACAGCCCTGGCTATCAGAAAATACACATCATGTGTTTTCATGTTTAAGTTGAATTCTCTTCTCCCTGTGTGGTTGTGTGTGTATGTGTGGGTCTTTTCCTTCTTCTTCATCGTAACTCTTTCAAATAACCATATTTATCTCTGTTATAAAAGCTGACAGACTGTCTCAGAAACCATACATTTTTCTCCCTCAACTGGGTTGTACAAGGCCATGTTGCTACCCTGCTCCTCTCGGTCCTATCTTTTGCAGTTCACGAATGTATTTTATTTGCCAGCCCGAGAGTTTTCATTGGGGAATGCGGAAAAGATACCTTTGATCCCGGGGACATTGCGATTTTGAATGCCGAAGGGAGAGGTCGAGTTTGAAATTTCTCTCGTTTAAAGAGTCTCTCGTTATCTCTTCCCCCCCCCCTCCCCCACCCCGCAGTTGCCTACGATCTATCAAATCATTCACTGGGATCAACCGGTAGATTGAGATCGAATGGTTGCTGACCGATGATCTAGAACAGGGGTCTCAACATTTTTTTGCTCATGGCTCCCTTCTGAGCCTTATTTACCTCTGCGCCCGTCCCCCCGAAGTGTCGCTGTTAGCTGGAAAAAGGTACTTTACCAGAAATATGGCACTCACTGTGTTACCTTAAAAATATACCATGGCCCACGTTCAGAACTACTGATATAGAAGATCGAATTTCTATCAATAAATTCGGGAATGCTGTTGATCAGTTATAATGCACGAGAAAATTTATGGAGTTTACACAACAAGGTGGAGAAATTTAGCATTAATGCTTGCAGGTCTTCTCATAGCAGGTCACTACTTATGTCAACTGATTTGACAGTATAATTTTGTTTGTTTTTTTCTACATTAGTTTTACATCTGTCTATTCACAGAGCTGGGGTCCTCCTAAGAGCGAAGCCTACGCGGAGCAATCGGCCGAATAGGCCTAATGCCGGACCTGCTTATTAAGGTCTGTTGAGAACAACATATTAAATTTAAATCCAAATTTGAACACATCATTAACAGTAATCTGCTTGGGCTGGCGGTTCAGTGAGTAGCTCTACAAAACGATGTGGTCAAAGTCAGGGCCGGCCCTAGGAATTTTGCCGCCCCGTGCAATACCATACCTTGCCGCCCCAGCCCAACCTCAAATTAACGTTTGAAATTTTTGAAACCATTATGTTATTAAACAAGCTTCAACATTAATTTCATGACCATTAGCCTAATTTTAAATAGTACCATTAAAAATAATGTATTGATAAATTGATGAAAATACTGTATAATCATAAAATAAAAGATTGACTTTATTAGAGACAATTATATGAAATAAATGTAGTTACATTACTTACATATAGGGCATGCTCTTCTCATGTGGAACGATGAACTGCTGAGTCACAAACACTTAACTGTAGTATGTACATGTTATAGTTTTTAAGCACTATTTTCACATTATTTGAATTTATATTGTTTGAAGTATATACTGCTTAAAAAGACACTTTTCTTGCTTTCATATTTGCAAAAGCAGAAATAAGGTCTGCGTAGTCTAATTTTTGACCGATTTCATGTTCAATTGAAATCATGGCAAGTCCTTCCAATCTAGTTTCGGCCATTGTTGAGCGTAAATAAGTTTTAATAAGCTTCAGTTTTGAAAAACTACGCTCACCACTTGCTACCGTTACCGGCAAAGTTAGTAATATTCTTAAGGCTATAGCGACATTAGGAGCAATGTTATTTTCAATAATGTAACGAAGAACTTCAATTGGTGGAGTATTTTCTGGTACTAATTTGGATACTACTTTCAGTTCATCACATAGCTCAATGGCATCAATGTCTCTATTTTCTTGATGTGTTAAAATGCTTTCTAGGTTTCTACATTTGTTTAAGAGCTCATTTGTCATCTCAGATTTCAATTTAGGGATGTTATATAAAAAGGAAAAATGTGAACTGTGATGTTCCAATTGCTCGAACCTTTCTTCAATAGAATTAGTTGCAACATCAATAATAAAAAAGAAAAAATTCAATTTTGAATTTAGTTTTGGGATCTAAAATAGGTTCATCTCTTGCTTCATAGTTGTGTTCCTTTTTCTGCCGACGCACTCTAGTACATTCAAACGTTGGTATCAAATCAGGATCAGCTTCAACTTTCTCAGCTAATGTTGTAGCATCAACAAGAAAATTTTGAAATGATTTATCATTTCTGAGATTCTTAAGGCTCTGGAGAACATTTCTCAAAGTTGTTATGGCACTAGTCAATTCCATTTTTATGCTTTGCAACAGTTTACTAGCAACATTAATTTCGTTTAAAACATAGTGCCATATAACCAGACAACATAAAAAATTTAAAATCTCTGAGTTTTAGGGCAAGGGTTTCAGCTTCATGTCTCGCCATTTTGTCTACTGACTCGTCATCAGCAATTTCTATCAATGCATCATAAAATTCCTCAATATAATATCTTAAAGGACGAATGGCCTCGATTCTAGATTCCCAGCGAGTTGTACTTAGTGGCTTGGGCGTTAGAGTTGTAATATGTTTCTTAAGGATTCCCCAACGCAGTGTTGACGCTGAGAAAAACACATACAATTTCTGAACCGTTTCAAAAAATAAAACCCCTTCTCTAGATGACATCGCGGCATCATTGACCACCAAGTTGAGAGAATGAGAACAGCAAGGGATATAAAAAGCTCTCGGGTTCAAGTCCCTAATACGTTGTTGAACTCCTGAATGTTTTCCTTTCATATTTGATCCATTGTCATACCCCTGGCCACGCATGTTTGCGATTGGAATATCCATGTCTGACAATTTTCTTAGAATGCATTCGGTTAACGCTGAGCCTGTAGTGGCTTCTACAGCAATGAAACCAAGAAAATGCTCATGAATGTTGATATCATCTGGATTCGTATTAACAAATCTTACAATTAGTGTTAATTGTTCAATGTGACTTACATCGGGAGTACAGTCTGCAACTATGCTATAATATTTAGCTTTCTCCACCATATAAATTATTTCTTTTTTTTTATGGTTCCAGAGAGAAGAGCAATTAATTCATTTTGAATGTTTTTCCCAAGGTAATGTTGGGTCAATCCACGAGCTACTCTCATTAAATGTTCACACATAACACTATCAAATCTGGCAATCAGTTCAAGAAGCTTTAAAAAATTTCCATTGTTAGGGTCATATAATTTATCAGATGTTCCACGAAATGGCAAGCATTGTTGGCTCAAGAACTGGACAATAGCAATTAGGCGTTCTATTATGCTCCTCCAGTGTCGAACTTCTGAATTTAATAACTCTTGTTGCATTGAATCAATTGTCTGTACTGATTTAAGCCTGGACGATAATTCAATCCACTTTGTATGGGACTCCAAGTGGTTTTTAGATTTTTCGTGTTCATTAAGATACACATACAAATGACCCCAATCATTATAGCCATCAGTAGTGAGTGACATTTTATTACAGGAAAACAACTTACAGCAGAAACAAAATACAGAATCTTTTTCTTTTGAATACACTAACCATGATCGATTAATATGTTCTCCATTGCTTAGCTCCCTAGTGTAAAAATTTAGGGAAAATTTCCGACCATTAGAGCTGCGCGGAAAAACGAACTCATTTTTTGGTCTCTCTGGCAGGCCTTTTTTTTTACGATTTCCAGTCTTTCGGTATCGCTTAAAGAAGGACTCCATCTTGCCGGATCAGTGTACCTCTTAAGTTCATCACTTAAATCTCTGGAATTGGAAACAGTCAAATCAGTCTCATTTTTGACATTGTTAGTAATATCTCCGTTACTGGGGTCCGAGTTAGAAGTACTTGCCATGAGCTCAGAATCATTTGTTTCGGCACATTTGCTTATTTTCTTCTGTCCTACCTCAGCTGTTTCAGTTTTTATATATTTATGTAAAGCCCCGCTATGTTTTTGAATATCGCGTTCTTTTTCCAGTTTCCGTTTCCGATATTCAGCACCTGATAGTTTTTTTCTTTTATCGGACATTATATCTATTTGAATATTAAAACTGTTTTAATAAACCCTACAATAAAATGTACTCGTATTATTTAGTAATGAATGGAGGCTGAAGCACTGTACTCATTTCCATAAAACGTTTTAAAAACTTATTTATCACTGTAACTTCCTTGAATGCACACTCCAAAACAACTGAAACATTCGAACCGCCAACATAGAACAGTCGATAAAAAAATAAACTCCTGATTCCCACGCCAAGTTAATTAATTCCCGTCTCCCGTTCAGCCATGCCGGAAAATTTATCGTGGCGGTCTTCAGTTGACCACTGAACATGGAAAAATAATCCTCTTGGAACAACTGTGGTTTCGACCAAGCCAATAAATTGTACTGACGTCTCTAAAGAAATACCTTTTACTGCCTTTGTAAGAGGAGAAGCTATCATTAGGATCGTATGGCAGAACTATTAGTGAAGACTCGAAAAACAGCTAAAGAACAGATCGCAGGTGCAAATATTTCTTAGAGAAAACAGACAAAATATGAAGGAATAGAAAAGTAAGGAATTTTTAAATAATCTAGGCGAAACCTTCAAACACTCCGCGACACCATCCACAGAGGGTTTATTTCAGGGGCCGTTCAAGTTATTCAGTCAAAATCCTGGTCGATGACACTCTTACAAATGCCTGCGCCCGGGCTTGAACACCTGATCGCTAGCGCAGTGTGGTAACCATTACACCAGCGATGCTCCCAGGCGGAATATTTTGGCGGGATTGTAAAAATAAGTAAAAAGATTTTTTGCCGCCCCCCCCCCTCAAAGCTTGCCGCCCCGTGCAAATGCACGTGTTGCGCCGTCGGTAGAGCCGGCCCTGGTCAAAGTTGTACTGATAAAGAATATGGAAATTTTGTGATAGTAAGGATTAAAAACATTTTTACAAATAGCAGAGGGGAAACAACTATATAATAATTTCTCTAACAAAAGTTGTTCTTACCTCTCTTTGACTGCCCGCTCGTCCGTTACTTCGCATTTATCGTCCAATCATTTTCCTTTTCACTTGTTTTGGAGAATAGAGCCACCACTAAACTACAAGAGCCAATGGGACCACTAGCTCTGGATACCAAGGCTCCGGGTTTCAAAACTCACGGGCGCCAAAACTATTCCTCAGGGGAAGAGAAAAAAAACAACGCAATGAATCAATCACTGACGATAATTATTTTTCTTCTTTTTTTTTTTTTTTTTTTTTTCTTAACCAGCGGCACTTGGGCTTTCAGCCCTTCGGCCCAATGACATGTCATTGCGAGGCTGGGGAACCTGAGGACTTTCCTTCCAACCCGGTCAGGAGCTTTGCTCCTTCCCATCCACAGAGGGTTTATCACAGGAGTCGTTCAGGCTATTCAGTCAAATTTCCGGCCGTAAACATTTCTTCAAACGCCGACGCCCGGGTTTGAACCATGAACACCTAGTCGCCAGTACAACGCCGAAGCCATTACACCAGCGCGGCTCCCTTTTCTTCTTATTAATGAACTTGAATTTCTGTCTATCTGGTTTTTGTTCTGCTATTCCGCTTTTTCATCATTTTGAAAAAAAAAAAAAAAAAAAAAAAAAAAAAAATGAAACGGAGCTTATTATGAGACTATAATATATCTGAATGACGTATTTTCTCTACTCGTGTATGCAATATGGACCAGTGGCGTACTAAGGGTCGAGGTGCGAAGGGACGGTCCGCCCCGAGTGACAGCCAGGGAAAAAAGGGGGTGTGCCATCGGACACTATTGCGATAGTACTTACTGTTAAAAATATACTTGTAAGTGTGTTTCTTTATGGGGGGGGGGGGGGGGAAAAATGTATGATACGCCCCAGTTCCCAAATGCATTAAGTACGCCACTGATAAGTACAGGGGAATCCAAATAAATAGTTTGCGGGAGGTATTGATTGAGCCCTTGTCTCCAGCTCTCTTCTCCGTGTGTTTTGTGGCCTACCTCTGCCTTTCTTACCCTAGAGATTATAGAACAAAGACCGCTTTGTAATGTTATCTACATGTTTCTTCAATGTGTGTCCTATCCATCACCAGCGTATTTTTCCCACTTCTTGTTCCACTGGCACCTGTCTGGTTCATGTCATCAGTTCCACGGTGATGATCTGGTCACAGGGCCGTCTTAACAGCATTGTAGGCCCTGGGCAGAGCAATGCGCTGGGTCCCTACCAGTCCTACCCACCCACGGGAATAAAATGATGTCTTATGAACAATATGACAGCATCCCAGCATGGGGCCCATATAATCGTGGGGCCCCTGGGCACTGCCCAGTGTGTCCATGCCTTAAGACGGCACTGTCTGGTCACACCCTTTAAATCCTTCTAGTCTACGCAAGTACTCATTTATGAAAGTATGTACCTTCACAGCCGCGTTTGTTGCTCTCTATGTTTCAGAGCGATACAGTTGAGCGACCTTGACATTTGAATTGAAGGTTCTGATTTGAATCTTAAGGTTGAATACAAATTAAAAATTATCACGTAACTTCGTATCTGATTTTTACGCTGAAGATAATGGCTTTTAATGAAGAAAAAAAAATATATAAAAGAAATATTTTAAACACAGGCACTAAAAAGCCACAAATAATTTTTCACGAGTTTATATCTTGCTTTCAAAAAATGTAACATCAAATTGACAAAAAGCGTGGTGCGCTTAAGCGCTTATCATATATTTTATCCCTAAGTGTCTAGTGAAGTATAAAGCAGAAGTTAATTTCATGTAGAATCAGCTCTCCAGGCTTTTTGTCAATGTGATGTTACAATTTTTGACTGCAAGCTATAAACTCCGTGAAAAATTATTTGTAGCTTTTTAGTGCATTATGCCTATGTTTAAAATATTTTTATTTCATTTTTTATTTTCTTCTTTTTAGTGTTATTTTTTTGTTGTTTGTACATTTAAGTCAAATGTAATCGATCCGCTAATGACATCAGTTTGCGATAAACGAGTCCAGAGCACAGGAGGCGGATTTCATTATTCAGTATATTACACGGAAAGTTAATTTTTTTTTTTTTTTTTAATTTTGAAAAGAGTTGTAAATTACATTTTTTTTTAATGTAGTTGTCAGTTGCGTGTATGTCTGCGCACGCGCGTGCGATAATTTGTATGTGTGTGTGGAGGGGGGAGGGAGGAGAAGTTTCAATATTTCTCTCAAGAAAGACAATCTTGTTGGACAGAATACACCTAGATTATTTGCAGTTATCACCCATTTCACTGATGAAACAATACAAAGAAACAAAAATTAATATTAATTGTAATGTTATCCATTTTATTATTTTTACGACTGATTATTGCATTGCCATTGGGAATACACAACTATGCCAAGTTTCAGAGCTATTGCTCATCCGGAAGTGATTGAAAAATCGATTGCAAGATTTGAATTTGACATACGTTGCAAGTTAAAGAAAAGCCTGTACAAAACTTTATCCTTGTCAACCTCTGATGGGTTATAATTAGGATATACAGTGCCGCTAATTCAAGATACCAATTAAGATTTCAGATTTCTTAATATGATTAGACTAATCAATCAATACCCTTTAGCTCCCTAATGAGCATAGGTTTTCAACTAACACATGTCAAGTCTTCCTGTCCTGTGCCATCCGCTCAAGTTCTTTCCATGTTTTCCTCATCATTTTCACCTCTGTATCCAGTTCTCTTCTCCATGTGTATTTTGGTCTACCTCTGCCTCTCTTTCCCTGTGGATTCCAGAACAAGGACTGCCTTGTAATGCCATCAACAGGTTTCCTCAATGTGTGTCCTATCCATCGCCAGCGTCTTCTTCTCAACTCTTGTTTCACTGGCACTTGTCTGGTTCTTGTCATCAATTCCACATTTGTGACTTTGTCTTCTCATTTCAGTCCTTCTATTCTACGCAAGCACCCGTTTATAAAAGTCTGTAGCTTTTTGGTAAAAATCAACGTTTATATCAGGGATTTGTAGCAATCAAATTTTTGAATTGCTCCACTCCGGCATCGATAGGGCCTGCTCTACCTTCGCTCCAGCTCCGACTCAAATTATAAGTTTTAATATTTTAAAAAAATGCGCATTATAACTTTGAACAAGGCATTTTATTTATTCGATAATTCTCAAACATTTTACAAATCATTTAAACCATAATCGTTTCATCATTCTTATGTTCATACTTGATTAGTTGGTATGCTCGAAGCCACTCTACAAGCAGCCTAAATGTGGTGTAGGTGGCTGTGAATGGTCTCAAGAACATACTTCAACTTTGTTTACCAATAGATTCCATCGGCTCACAATCTTCCTAAAACTCTCTCTCTCGAATAATACTTCAGTACTTCTTCTTCTTCTGCGTTCGTCCTGAAAAGGACGTTAGTTGCGTTGTGTCGCCGTTTACAGCAAAGCTGCGATATCTGCGCCTTTCAGCCCGACACATCCGACTTCGGCACGGCATTTTTTAGGACCGGGTTTGCCTTCCCACTTCGATCCCTACTCACTCAGCCAGACTGCAATGATGCAGCCTGTTTCCAGGACCACCACTTGGAGGTGGAGTAGGGTCTGCAGACAATAGTGACGTCACTGTCTTGGTGAGTGTGACTCGGAGACTGTTTTTTAATATGGCTGTTAAAGGTCAAGGTCGGAAAGACAAGGTTGTTACTATCAGAGACTGTCGGAATCACAGAAAAGGGACGGAATATTAAACTAGAGGCTGGACGATCACTGTAATATTCTGTTATTCTTTGATTGCTTTGCATAAAATGTGCCGTTTGCACCAGACCACAGTGTCTTTTATATTTGGAAAATTGCCCTAATATAACCGACAGACCTTGTGTCTTGTCTGAACGATCGCGTCTCGCCAAAAGGAGGCAAAACTACTTTAAAAAAAAAAAATATTTGTCACAAACATTATTTTAGTTTCACTATTAGTCTAATCATATTAAGAAATCTGAAATCTTAATTAGTATCTTGAATTAGCGGCACTGTATATCCTAATTATAACCCATCAGAGGTTGACCAGGATAATTTTTTTCTTCGTAACAAAGCCATTATCTTCAGCGTAATAATCAGATATGAAGTTACGTGATAATTTTTAATTTGTATGCAACCTTAACATTCAAATCAGAACCTTCAATTCAAATGTCTTAAATCATCCTCAAGAGATTAAAAGAGTCCATAGACAAGCAACTGAGAGATGAACAAGCAGTTTTTCGACAAAACAGATCCTGTACAGACCAGATAGCCACATTGAGAATAATAGCTGAACAAAGTCTGGAATGGAATTAACCGCTATACATCGGATTCGTGGACTATGAAAAAGCATTTGACAGTGTAGACAGAGAATCGCTTTGGAAATTGATGAGGCATTATGGAGTTCCCATGAAGATATTTAGCTTAATAAAGAAGACCTACGATGATATGACATGCAAAGTTCTTCATGAAGGACAACTTACAGAACCGTTTGGGATTAGAACGGGAGTGAGACATAGATACCTCTTGTCTCCATTTCTGTTCTTACTAGCAATAGATTGGGTTATGAAAACATCGACATCACACAACAGAAATGGAATCCAGTGGAATCTGACTAAACAGCTTGATGATCTGGATTTTGCAGATGATTTGGCTCTTCTGTCCCATAACGATAATAAGATGCAAGAGAAAATGAAAATTCTCGATGAGAGGTCACAACAAGTGGGCCTGAAAATACACAGGGAAAAGACAAAGATTATGAGATTAAATGCAAGAAATGATAACAAGGTTGAACTTGAAGAAACACCACTAAAAGATGTAGAATCGTACACATATCTCGGAAGTAATGTAGACAAAGTTGGAGGGACAGACAGTGATATCAAAATAAAAATGCAAAAAGCAAGAGGAACTTTCATTGCATTTGGGAAACATATGGAGAACAAGAGAAATCAAGTCCAACATGAAAATAATAATCTTCAACTCAAATGTCAAGCCAGTCCTATTGTATGGCTCTGAAACATGGAGAGCAACAACAAAAACTTTCATGACAGTCCCTAATGTACTTCAAACTGGTTTGTCATATCCCTCGTGGAATGTTTATTGGACATCAAACAATATAGATTGATGCAAGGGAAACATTAGGTGGAAACATACACAAACACAACCACAAATACGAGAGCGATGTTCCTTTTTCCACAAAGCATCTGTCGCGACACACCAACATGTGTTGACCCTTTCTGCTGCATTTATTGTTAGACGCGCCCTAACTTAGTGCATTTTTCTCTCAAGGGGCGCCTCCTGTGATAAAGGCTTGTATGGTTACAATCAGATTCCCTCACGTCTGTATTGTACACGTTGTAGAGCAAGCGTATGTGTTGGATATAGAGCCATCTCCAGGCTTGACTCAATAGGCCACTTTCTCGAGACGCCAGAACTGTCCCATGAAGAAGAAAAAAAATTAAACATAATGAATCAGTTATAGGTGGGAAATGATGTCCTTTTGTTTATTTTGTAGCTTGAACTTCTGTCCTTATTTTCAGCTATTCATTTTTTACCTTCATTATAAAAAAAGATGTTTTTTTTAGTTAGACGGAACAATCCTATATATAAAATCCCAGCTTTTTCTGTC
>JAMPIV010001727.1:372500-422500 GCA_024509875.1 Oreohelix idahoensis | reverse complement strand
CGAATTGCTTGGCGGAGTGGGCGTGTCACGTTATGTCACGGAGATGGGAGGCCAGATCAAAACAGAAGTACAACTGGAAGAGAGTTGTTATCATAATTGTCCTTTTCGCTTCATATGGAGCAAAGAGTCACCACTTCTGCAAGCTACCCATGCAGGAAGCCTACGCAAAGCATTAACATGTTCTTGCAGCGGTGTTTTCTGTAACAATCTGTTTTACATAATAAGGATGCACAACCTCATACACAACCTCATGTACAACCTCATGTACAACCTCATACACAACCTCATGTACAACCTCATACACAACCTCATACACAACCTCATGTTAGTAGCTTTGAACGACATGCCTGGGGACGTAGTAATCCTATTCTTTCTTCGTCTCTTAAGACCCCGTGGGGCAAGAGAATGGAAAGAAGTTAATGATTAAGACAAAAAAAGGACATGACATGCATTGATAGAGAGAAAAACCCAGGAGCGATGATCTTTGAGAATTGGTTCAGCGGCTATGCCCCAAAGGGACTGAAAGATAAAGAAGTTAAACACGCTTACGTCAGCGCTGGATAATAGCTAGAGACAGAAAAATTCGAATTACGCACAAAAGACACGTCATTAAAAAACACATTTCAGTGCTGAATTTACCCCAAGCATTTTAGGTGGCTTCGGGGAATATGGAGAAAGAGAACAATTAGAGAAATATCTAAACTATCTAAATTACGTAAACCTCCTCCGTGTCTCAAAAAGAAAGAAAAAAATCTGATATTCCAAAAGCAAATAGACTGACATGGCTTAGACATGTGGGAATAATGGAAATTGAAAAAAAAAGTATATGCAAGAGAAACAGAAGGCGCCAGTGCGTATTGCTGACAATGACGAGGATGGACAGTCAAACTTATAAGAGTGTATGGAAAGACAACTGGGTTGAGACCTTTGATAACTAGAAAAGGAAAAAAAATACAGATTGCTTTCAGTAATGTAAGGGGCCTTTATCATGTTTGGTTTGATTAATGAGCCCCGCACTTGAAAACTGGTGTTTTTTTTTTTTTTTGTGCAGGGATACCCGGTTCAACCCCATGTGAGTTATATTTTGGGTATATAGTGTTCATCATCTGTATCATGCACTTGTTCATTCTTTATGGAGCATGCAGTTACAACTGCAGGAGTCCTACTCCCCATCTTTGAGGAAACCTACGTCAAAGCACCCTTTTACACAGGTTGCCCCCGTTACAATTTGTTTTACGTGATTAGGTTTCCTAATCCCCATGTACAACATCACTGCAACAGGTTTTTACGATATTGTTCCAAATTCTTCCTCTATCTCTCAGTCTATGTGTATTTTTATTCTCTCCATATAACTTTAACTTAGGATTTCCACTTTTCTCTCCGGCTGCAAGTGGTCGAATAACCTACAGGAATTCGAACAAAATAGCGTGCTCGGCTTCCAAACTTTGACGCATCCTATTCCTCCTTCCCTTTCTCAATTTCACGTCCAAAAAAATGTTCAACTAATGAATTTGACCCTCGACCCTTGGCGCTAATGCAGCCATTTGAACACAGCTCTTATAAAACCCAGACTTCTCATTATTCCAGTGATCTGAGCTCTTGTTTTTCCGACTGTCAGCCCCTGGAGTTCTACACCTCTCTCCAATCATCTCAAGAATTGTCTCTTAATCATGTCTGATTCAATGCCGCAACGTTTGTAAAATCCCTCTGGAAAATTTGTCTTTGATTTCAAAAAGATTGAGAGACCGCGAAAAATTGATTAGAATGGCAGGAAACGAGGACAAACGCACGGAGTATGTCTGTGAGGGCTTCAGTTCTGGGACCTTGGTCGGTCTCTGTGACAAATAGCCTTGAGCATAGTTGATGCTAGAAAGTGCTATGTTCACTGGGCGATGACCTATCTATCTATCTATCTATCTATCTATCTATCTATCTATCTATCTATCTATCTATCTATCTATCTATCTATCTGTCTGCCTGTATATCTATCTATCTATCTATCTATCTATCTATCTATCTATCTATCTATCTATCTATCTATCTATCTATCTATCTATCTATCTATCTATCTATCTATCTATCTACCTATCTACCTATCTATCTATCTATCTATCTATCTATCTATCTATCTATCTATCTATCTATCTATCTATCTATCTATCTATCTATCTATCTATCTATCTATCTATCTATCTATCTATCTATCTATCTATCTATCTATCTATCTATCTATCTATCTATCTATCTATCTATCTATCTATCTAACTATCTATCTATCTGTCTGTCTGTCTGTCTGTCTGAGTGTCTGACAGTCTACCTATCTATCTGTCTATATCTATCGACGATACACATTTTATATCTATCTACTATACACATTCTATATCTATCGACGATACACATTCTATATCTATTGACGATACACATTCTATATCTATCGACGATACACATTCTATATCTATCTACTATACACATTCTATATCTATCGATGACTCCTATATGGCAGCGAGACCTGGACGACCTATGCTAAGCAAGAAAGAAGGCTCAATACCTTCCATTTGCGGTGTCTACGCCGCATCCTCGGCATCTCGTGGAAAGATAAAGTGACAAATGTCGAGGTGTTGTCACGTGCTGGCCTTCAAAGTATGTATACGCTGCTTAGACAGCGCAGACTTCGCTGGCTTGGCCATGTTCGCCGCATGGAAGATGGTCGCATCCCAAAAGATATCTTCTACGGGCAATTAGCAGATGGCAAGAGAACAGTTGGGCGACCACAGCTGAGGTTCAAAGATGTGTGCAAGAGAGATATGAGGGCAGTGGACATGGATCCAGCAACATGGGAGGATGAAGCTGCCGATCGCACTAAGTGGCGATGCTATTTACGGCACCACCTCAGATTGGGCGAAGAGAGGCTCACACAAGAAGCAGAGGTGAGGAGAAAACGTCGAAAGGAGCACCAGGAAAATAAGCAGCTGAGTGCTGCCACCTCAGGGGCGCATTCCCATAGTCAGTTATGACTGAAGGGGCTATTATTATTATTATTATTATCTATCGATGATACACATTCTATATCTATCTACTATACACATTCTATATCTATCGACGATACACATTCTATATCTATCGACGATACACATTCTAATTCCCACACATAATTGGCTTTCACCCCCTCATATAGGCATCTTTTTCTATAACACGCTGTAGAAGTGAAACCTTACGGTTGCACCGGATATGCTTTTATTGCAGCGATTTGCTTGTGTGATCATGAAACAGGATATGTCATTCCATACACTAATGAGGTAACCGACTTTGCTACGAATATCGCAGCGCACCTGAAGCAGAAACTATTGTTTCTTCTGTATTATCAGCTAGTCATGTCAGTCATCGAGTATGGTCTGGGGATATTTATGCTGTCTATATCACAATGTGGACACCTAGAACGCATTCAAAATGAAGGGACGCGTACAGTCTTGGGCTGTACGCGAGATACCGCCATTGTGACGATGCGGCACATGCTTGGATTGCTGTCAATTAAATCCAGATATGCGATGTCCCAGGTAAAAGCTTATATGCGAGTAACAACAGACAAAAGGCATGCCCTGTATGGAAACTTAGCTGACATCAAAAGAGCAAGAATAAAGAGGGGGATGTCATGGATGGCGCAGGCAAAGACGACTATTAGACAGGTGATCACGGCTGAAAATATGTTTAAAGTATATGGAGTAAGTCAGGTGAGAACTCGACGAACCACCAGTAAGTCATCATCAGCCTTGGCAGACAGTTCAGAACTTGGACCAATCGGAGGGCAGAGCTGGAAATTGATCAGCTGATACATGATCATGCTAGGGATGATGCCACTGTGTACACTAATGGGTCTGTAATCCGTGTTGAGAAATCACGGTGGGGCTTCTCTGCTAGTGTAAAGGGCAGAATCGTCGCTGAACATAGTGAGGCTTACATGATAATAACCCCCAGCATGAGAATGAAGGTAAAGGTAGCTACTGCAGCCTTAAGGTGGCGGTCTAAAACTTCATTAACAAGGGCAGTTATTGTATCAGACTCACAATCCATGCTTCGAAAGGTCCAAAGTGGATGGCTCCAGCATGAATGGAAAAACTTTAATGACGCTTCGAATCTTCAGGAACTGGTTTGGATATACTGTCCTGGTCATGCATGGGTAAGCGGCAATGAGAGAGCTGACAGACTAGCTTTAAGAGCACCAATAGAAGATGCATTGTATATGGATAAGGGAGACCTACTGAGGGCAATTCATGATCGACGATTAGAGAATGACACTGCAATCGATGAATCATCAAGGCTAAGATTGCTGGAATTTGGTATCAAACTTAAGACCAGCAGGAATGGACATATGAGAGGATGCATCCGGCGTGTATACAACCAGCGTGCAACAGGAACTATAGCATTCCTACCGTTCGACATTTTCTGAGGGAGCCTGAGCACCTACGGGTTTTCCTGGAGTGCAATAACGTCGATTCTGATCAACAATAACAATATATGACTGATTCTCTTCAATCAGAACCTAAGCCACTGAAAAAGAAAAATAAATAAGCACAATGTCACGTGATTAAAACACACTGTGTGATTGGTGAGAGGTGCAGACAAAATTTCTAACAATTATTATTTTTTCTTGGTTCTGGCTTTAAGTTTTCATATGCTTTTGCAATGGTGGTTTACGTGGCCACTAGTTTTACATGATGAGATTGCTAGCCTTATGCATAGCTTCATATTAGTCACCTTTTACAGAATGTCCTAGGTAGCAGTAGACCCATTCTTTCGTTGTCTTCTCATAGATTCACAAGAGCTACAATGGAACTTGGCGGGTGTATCTGTAATTATTTCCATTTAATTTGGCTACTTTTTCAGCTGTAAAGATTAAAGCACTCTCTAAAATGATGTAACTTTTGCTGATTCCCCAGTTTTATATTATTTCTCCTACCCCTAACAGCCTCCTGTCGCTCTTGGACCCATACGAAATTGCAGACAAGTTTTTCTATTTAATTTCTTGTTACTTATTTAGCCAATGTGTCTTCAGTATGTTGTTGTGTCTTTTCGTGGAAGCTATAACTGATTATTTTTCACTCCCATTATGTATAGCAGTTCTGTAATTATCATTCCCATGTATTGTGTTTTATATGTCTTAGTACACTGTTAGATCTTCTATTGCTTTCAAGCCTGTGTGATATCTGGATTAAAGGGATGCCCCTTAAGTTTGCTTGGGTTCTAACAAAGTCTGTGCATATTCGGAAGATCCAGAAAGGATGGTTACATCATATATGGAAAGCGTCTATAGAAGCCTCGAATCTTCAAGAATTGTTGTGAAACTATTTTCCTGGTCATTCGGTGGTACTGACAGAAGTGACAGACTAGCATGAAGAGTACGCACAGTGGGGACACTGGATATGTATAAAGGAGAGATACTAAGGACAATTAATGATCGCCTATAAGTGAACGACACAGTAGTAACTGAATCACCAAGGCTAAGATTGGTGGAATTTGGCATCAAACGTAAGACAAGTAGGATGGATGTATGAGAGGACGTATACGTCGTGCACACAACCAACGCGCAACAAGGACAGTCAGCCCGGAGTGCAGTGATGTCGATTCTGATCAACAGCAACAACAGCGATTACGAGTACAATATGCGCAGGATGAGTGTGATCCAGCGCCACTTTGGTCCAGTGATTAATTCCAAGTTATTTCGTCTTAGATTAATGGGCATTATCCCCATAGCTATTATCACCGCTGTCAACTACGCGTACCCGTTTCTTCAACCGAAATTACATCTCTACCATCTCTTCCCTCCCCATCACAAAGGTACGCTTCTCTTCAATATTCCTTACAGTACGCATCTTTCGTCCAATCATTTCGTCCGCTGTCAAGCACTCCAATTATTCAGGGCATTGAGAATTCATAATTATTTCAGCTCAACGAATTTGTAACGCAGTCTCTGAAATACAAAGTAACGAGTTAACTCCAGTGAAGCCGAAGAACAAAATATTTTTGCTGGTGCTTTTACCATGCACGGATAGACGTTCGTGCTTCTATTCCTTAACCTGCAACATTGTTCTGCGCGAAAGAGCTTCCTAGCTCGCATTGAAAATATTATTTATGCACTAACTGCTACTCACAAATGAAGAGTATTTATCTTCCACTCTTTATCTGCTGCTAATACCATTAGCCTTGTAACGTCACTCTCCAGCTACCAATGTGTAAATGGGTACTTCACTTGCTCCTGAGTTAGGAATGCCACGGCTGCGAGATCAGGAAGTGGTCACCCTACCTTATTAAGCTGGACCTATTCAAGTTAAGACTTTAATATTTCACTTCCGTACGGCAGTATTGTCTATGAGAGAACCTTTAACTTTTTACCATTCTATACCGCCAAGCATTACGTGCATGGTTACAAATTGGTTTTGCTTCTGTTTAAAACTGCTTTCTTATTTTTCCTGTCTTTTATCTTGTTTATGGTTTCTGTTGTGCTGATGTTCTCTTTTTCTCAGTACGTCTCCGCTTGTCTCGTTCCACATATTTTTTACTTGTTGCCAGTGGTCTTCCGCCAGGTAAACTGGGGTATTATCGTAACAATACCCAGTCATTATCACCGGTCAGCGAGCGAGATTCTTATCATGAAAGGACGGTCTCGCGCGATCAACTTCTAAAGAAGCCAATATTGTCTGTCTGAGATATCGTCTGAGGTGGGCAGATTACACTGGTGGTAGATGCGTTTATCGTTTCACGGGACCATACCTGTGTGGGTTTATCACGATAATCTGTCTGGAGAGACAATATTGGCGATAGGTAGCATCTGGACATCAAATGAGTTCACAGATGGTGTTTATGAGTTGTGCACAAGATGCCGGCGGAAGTCTGACACAACGATATGAAGAGGTCACGCGGGGATATTAAATTTAATATTTTGAAACACGTGAGGGTATTGTTTGCATTTGAAACACCCCTACCCACGTAGTGCTGAACGAGATTCTATTGGATTGGTTGATTTGAGAGACCGGAATATACAATGTATCTCATTGGAAAATTTGGCGGAAACACAGCTAGAATTTGAACTGATGATTGTGAGATATAATGTAGTGAAATCAAAGTCAGCACGCACAATGCAGCGCAAACGTCAGACTAGCGACTCCTAAAAGCCAGAAAGAAAAAGGAGACATTGCACTTAGAAATTCCACAACTATAAATAACAGATCGAGTATTGGACAACTTAGGAATTTACAAGTAAACCCGCATTTTTAATACAAGACTGGAAACTTAAAAAGACCAGGACAGATCTAAGTATTTGGGAAACTTTAAAACTTAAAAAAAAGTAAGCCCACAGTTATAAATACGAAGACTGGAGTCCTAAGGAATTGGATCACCGTCATAAGAGAAACTTTCCCCAGACCAAGTGTTTCACCCGTCATAAGAGGAATTATAGATTTCCAGGCCAAGTGTTTCACCCGTCATAAGAGGGATTCAAAATTTCCAGACGAAAGTGATTCGAGAGCATATGCACCGAAATTGCTCGTGTCCATTCAAAAATCTGTGCAAGGAGATTGTGTATAACCCAATTTGGGGTAAGTGTAAACAATTTATTTACTAATGTAAATTTTACAGGTTTCTTGCTAAGTGGTTATATATGAGGCTGGCAACCTCAACATATGAAAACAGTATATGCATGAACCACTACTGCAAGAGCTGGTGATTGTTTCTGACTAGTCGTGCGGAAACCCGACAGCAGAGGTGACCCCAGGACTCCGACTGGAGCAGTAATGAGTGATGATTACATCATGTGTGCCTCAAGTGTAGCATATCATTTTTGAGACGTATGTAACTCTTCAATGTTAGTTCAGGCACAAATGATGTTCTCACTGTCGAGGCACATTTTACCCGTTAATTCTCAGAGCAATATTGGTGAATTGTAACCATCTTCTCGGAGTTACGTTGTGCGTGCTCGAGAATTAAATTCTTCTGAGAGTTTAACATTGTTTGACGGACAACGGGAACGTGAGCCTGTTAGAGTGCACCAAACAAATGTACTTAGCAGAAGGCATTTGTTTTTCTTTTTTTTTTATAAAGTTCGTGGTTACAAGCCATCAGACGATTTGAGGTACTAACGCCGCTAGTGTGAGAGAAAAGCATCCACCCTAACTGCCTGCAGTGGAAGAGAGTGTGGAGAAGGCTTTCGTCATCACAGAATTGATGAACCCCAGCTGCAGGACTCCCTTATAAAAGTTAAGTGTTTTTAAAAAGGCACCAGCAAAACGGACTTCTGATAAATCCTCACCTACGTGACGAAAACTTTTATCTAAATTTCACCAAATTTTCCGTATTTATTTTAACTGTTAAAGACCAATGCATTCTTAAAATTGTTACATGTTGTTTTAAAACTAAACAATCATAGTCGCTCCAGTTTTTTTATATGTATGAAGGCAAACGTATGAGCCAGAATATTATATATATAAATACAGTCGGCCCTCCGTATCCGCGGGTTCCGCATCCGCGGATTAAACCAACCGCGGATCAAAAATATTCGAGAAAAAAAAAAATTCCAGAAAGTTCCAAAAAGCAAAACTTGAATTTACCTACAGCACCATACATCTCGTCGCCTCACCACATCGGGACTGTAGGCACCATACAACAATCACCATCGTCATCGTCATCATATAAGAGTTATCAAGAGAGAAGAACCAGAGTTTTGGTGAGTGTTAACATAGTGAGAGAGAGAGAGAGTGAGAGAGAGAGAGAGAGAGAGAGAATGAATTTATATTTTTCTCTATTTGTAATTATATTTTCTATATGTACTTGTATTTTAAATATTTTGTGTCTTATTCTACGTATTTCTCTTTCAGGTCATTAAACGAAAGCAATCTGTAAGTGTTGAAAGAAAGAAACATGTAACGTCGTTGCTGACGTGTACTATGTAGTTAGGCCTACGATGGTTGCGTCTGTACTGAACATGTACTGACTTATTTTTCTTGTCATTATTCCCTAAACAATACAGTATAACAACTATTTACATGGCATTTACATTGTATTAGGTATTATAAGTAATCTAGAGATGCAATTCCTTAGATGACACGATCCTACTTGGATAACTGTGGCAATTCTAGAGCTAATACATGCTTACCGGCGAACTTCTGCCTCTAACGACTGTGTGTGGTGCCTTTTTCGGGCCCTCCCAGTATCAGAAAACGTGGCAGAGAGTCGTGTCCGTTTCCAGATAGCGCTCGAGCAGTCCGGCATTTTCCTCAGACCTACGGGTCTCGAGGTGTCTGCGTTCCCATATATGGTCAGCGATGACTCGGGGACGTAGAATGTCCGGCTCCCAGACCCTCTGCTCTCGAGGTGTCTGTATCCCTAATACAGTCAGTAATGACTAGATGGGAAGATGAATTGGAGGGCAAGTTCCGTATCCTACTAGTGACTAGGCTGTTGCTACTGGTGTCAGACTGTATCGGCTAGACCGTTCCTCTGACGTCCAGGCCGGGTCATGCTGCATGGGCAACAGCTTGATCTAACATTGCCCAACCTCGTGCCACCGAAAGTTATTTCGGGAGGTACGCTCCTTTGGTCAGAAATGACTGATGAGGAAGATCAGAGATGCAAATACTACGCCATTTTATATAAGGGACTTGAGCATCCGCGGATTTTGGTATCCGCGGGGGGTCCTGGAACCAATACCCCGCGGATATGGAGGGCCGACTGTATATATATATATATATATATATATATATATATATATATATATATATATATATATATATATATATATATATATATATATATATATATATATATATATATATATATATATATATATATATATATACCTAGACATATATTTACCTCTAAACAGAGCTATACTTTATAAGAGTGATTTCGTTGGATTACACCAACTGGGGGCTTGAACGGGCTAAACCATTACTTAAATCCTTCACAAAAGGCGACGGACCAGATATAATGCGTTAACAATTGTTCAGCCCAAAGCAACATTGTTCGTGACTTCTGGAAATATCTTGTGAATATCTTAAGGTAGAAGTGTCATTAATCTTCTATCTACATCTCTGTCAAGAGTAATCTTGCGCGCAGGTAGACCTTGGAAGCCAATATAAGATACTCTTGAGTTTTGGTCACTGTTGGACCACTACTGCAAAGCAGGGGAAGCAATCCGTGACACAGCTGTTGGAGTACTTGGTATTTGTTGGATATTGTGATCGATAATTTTTCTCTTATTTCCTGATTTCATAGATAGCCCACATTATACTGTTGTCTATAGCTATGTGCTGTTGCAAATTTCTTGAGTTTGGCTAACAGAAGATGGTGATCTGATTCCACATCTGCTCCTCTATATACTTTTACATCATGCAATGATGACCTAAACTTCTTATTTATGCATATGTGATCAATCTGATTCTCAATTCTGTTGTCTGGTGATATCCATGTTGCCTTATGTATTCTTTATGTGGAAATATGATACCTTCTATAGCTAGTTGATTTGAAGCGCAGAATTTAGTTAATAGTTCCCCATTCTCGTTCGTCGTACCTAATCCTTGCCTTCCCATGATTTCTTCAAAGGCTGTTCCTATTTTTGCATTTAGATCCCCCATCATAATTGTTATGTCTTTTCTTTTCTTTTTATCCAAAACATTTTGTAGTCTGGCGTAAAACTCTTCTTTCGCAGATTCTTCTTTATCGTTTGTTGGTGCATATATGGTGTTTATATTTATTTTCCTTTTGGCTGTTTTAAACATTGCTGTTATAATTCGGGGTCCCCTTGGTTCCCATTCTATAAGTGCCATCTCTGCTTCTCTAGATAGCATTAGAGCCACTCCTTCACTGTGGTGGAAATTTTCCTCTTCGTGTCCTGAGGACAACACCATTTCTCTTGTGATCAATTCCTTCCTCTCTATGCCTTTCCACCGTGTCTCGCAGAGACCCAGAATATAAATCCTGTAATTTCTTATTTCTGCTGCTGCCTGTGCATTTTTCCCTTGTTCTCATAGAGTACGAACATTCTAGGTGCCAATCCTGGAGATTTTCCTAGACGAAAAAAGATTAGTTGGCAACCGAGACTCCTTTCGGCTTTCTCTGGGTTGCTTCATGCGCCTCCTTTCCAAAGGACCTTCTTCTGTCTTGGGCGGCTGAGTTGATTTATATTCTATATGTGACTTGTCCATGGTTTGTTGAAGTTTTTTGGTAAACAGTTTTTAACGGGATGGGGGAACCAGTCCCATGCCCAACCTTCCTTATTCGCTTTTTACGACCTGCTTGATAGGGTACATTGTTACTATTCTTTGCTCCCCTTTCAGGCCCCGGTAACACACGGGTGATTTTGCAATATTAACATGTGAAAATTGCTAGTGCATGTCCAAGTCATACGAGGCTGGTAACCTCAGCATATAGATTGATGGTTTCATGAACCACCACTGCAAGAGCTGGTGACTGCTTTATGCAGGTTTCTTATAGAGAACCAAAAGTAGAGGTAGTCCCAATTTTCATATGGAGCAGGGAGTGGATGGTGATAGAAATGATGTACATAATTATTATATTAACCTTTTAACCAGTGCATATGTAAATGTAAACATGTTCAACATAAATGCAATGAATGTTTTTCGTTCACTTGGATTAATATTAATGCTCAGGGAGGTTAAAGTTCTAAGGGCAAATGGAATGGTGGAATGAAAAGGGGGGACACCTGATTTTGTGTCCTGAAACCCAATACCCAGGAGCGTATTTGTTTCTCTCTTATTTCAGGATACTAGTCAGTGGTACCAACTGAGGGTGCTATCTGTGGAACAAGAGTGGTATAAGTGGCCTGCAGTCAAAGTGAGACACCTACAGCAGACGGGTCTTAACAGACGCTGGAACATCTTCGCAATTACCCCACGATGATACGAAGGACGTGTTCGGCCAGCAGACTTGACCAGTGACGAGAGTGAACCAGTCCATAACCTGCAAAGAACAAGCATCAGCTGGAGCAGAAACCAACCGACATTTTACTGGCAGCTAAGTACACATTCAAAGCTGCCAAGTGAACACTGTATTACCAAACCAGAAACATTTTTTCATATCAGACCATCACATGTGAAGAAATTTTAACGACTTTATCTAAATTCACCCCACCCTTATTCATTTTACAATTGTTAACGATAATTGACTATTACATTTTTGTTATCTGTAAATATACAAATTTATAGTTGATTTAGTCATTTTGAGTGAACTGCACACGTATGTCTCAGTCATTTTAAATACTTATATTTAAGTAATATTATACTGAGTTAAATCAGTTGGGGCTTGAACTAGCTAAAATACATAATAATTCTTCATAATAAGTCGGCGGGCAGATACAAAGCTAACAATTGATCAGTCCAATTCAGCATTGTTCTTGATTTCTGAATTATTTTATGAATATTCCCTCGAGATGGAAGCTTCATCATCCTTTTATCTACAAGTCATCCAGCAGTAATCTTGAGCGAAGGTAGATACCTCTAGGTTTTGGCCATTGCTGGACCATCACTGCAGAGCAAGTGGACTAAATCCCGTGACAATATTCTTCATTTAAATACCAAAATTATTATCTGAACCTTATATTTTGCAAATTGCTAATTTTTCCCCAGCCTCTGAAAACTTTTGAACTACCATTTTATTTACATCTTTATTCGTAATATTAAAAAAAGGTAAATATAGTTCTATCGCAGATACTGCCATAGGAGAGTGAAGTGTTAGAGATTTTACTATGTTAAGTCCAGCATCGAGAGTTTCCTTCCTCGCTGCCTTTTCCTCTAACAAGTACAAAGTCAGGTACCCATTTACAGCTGGGTAGACTGAAGCGTGTCGATACCACCCGTTACCTTTGCCGCGAGAGACCAGTGCTCTAACCACTCCGTCAATCTGACGCTTATTCGTCAACAAAAAAGACAATCAAAAAAGACTGACAATGTTTATCCACTCACAAATAGGCAGACTGTTTTACTTTGCTTCGTGTAGCTGACGTTGTTTTTGAGGACAACAAAGAATATGACTACTGTTCCATCAAGCATGTCGTAGGAGCAACTAACATGAGGTCGTACATAAGAGGAGCAACTTCACCATGTGAAATAAATTACTAAAGAATCCACCGAATGCCAAGCCTTCCTTAACGAGATTACAGAGTGGTGTAGGAAGAAGGTCAGGTTCATCCAAAATTCTAGGTCTGCTAACAAATCTAAAAGAGCCTATTATGATAACGAATACGAGACGTAACTATTCTGATAACGAATATGAGACGTAACTATTATGATAACGAATATGAGACGTAACTATTATGATAATGAATATGAGACGTAACTATTCTGATAACGAATATGAGACGTAACTATTATGATAACGAATATGAGACGTAACTATTATGATAACGAATATGAGACTGATGCGTGATGCCATATGATGATGGATGGCATCCGCATGTCTGGTTTTGTGTAGTGTGTAGATGTGTTCAGTCAAAACAATGTTCATGCAACAATAACAGGGCAATCCACATAGGACGTCAGTAAACTCACGACGTATAAAGTCAATGAGTCTTGAAACAGCCGTTGACGTTTTTCTTCATTATTTATTGTGGACGCCACAGTGACAAAATGGTTACGCAAATGTGTAGGCACATCAAACAGTCATTATCACAGCAACATTCAATACAGCAATAAACGGTAGACAGCATTACAATGATGAGTCAGATGCATGTTATATTTCAAAGTGCTGTAAATGTAGTCAGATGAACAACTCCATCCTTTTCTATAACAGCCAGGAGATAACCAGATGTATGAGATCAGTTCACTCTCCTTAGTTTGACTTCAGCAAGACAGACACGTCTGCCGAAGTATAAATAATGTCCTCAAGAATATCCTCTAGATAATAAAGGTTTTCTAAACCTAGTTCATTTAACAAAGTAGCAAGTAATGGTCCTTGGAACCTGCATCAACCGATGCAGTACAATGCAGCGACATGTGAGCTGGGAAAGAACATCTCGTGACGACGACTTTCGGAGACAGGCTATGAATCGAAATCGCTCACGACCCAGAATCGATAGAGTTAATGAAAAAGTCAATTTACCTTGCTTTCATGAAATACACAGAAATATCACGCCTCCCGACATGTGGGAATACACTAGAGGTATTATCTCGACTAAACGAAATATCCATAAGAGGACTACACATCCCTGACAGAACAAAAAAAAGCGGAGATCCCCTCTTCAACGAGGCATCTCTTTCGCCATTCCAAATCGCTCACTCCCACTAGTGGTGGGCGGAAACCGATCGACCAAACAACAAGACAAGTCATGCGCAGTCCAGCGCAAAAATGACCACAGCTCAAAAGTTAACTGCATTCGATACTAACGCGAGAAGACAAATGCTTACCGAGAAAAGTGACTATAGATTTCAAGCAGTTGTTGCCCTTGCGTTATAAAACAGATATTGAAATAAAACGATGTTGCGAGAATTTATCACGCAACATATCACCACCTCCTCCCGATAAAAAAAAAATGTGGAACATATTTTTTTTTTTCAATATCAAAGAGCAAGCGATAAGCGGCTCAAAACGCACGAATTATGCGCTGATAATTAATTAAATTGCCAAACAATAGGCTAATTATAGAGTGTCTGGTGAGGATATACCTCAACAGAAAAAAAAATATGTCTCAAAAAATATTCACATCGGGGAGGTGTCACCAACACACATCACGTTAGCATGTAAACACAATATACGTATGCAAGTTACTATAATCATCATTAAACAGCATACTCTAATATTGTCTTTAAAAATGGATGTACAAATCTGATAGGAAAATTTAAATAGTACATTCTTTGACATGTAATGACATAAGTACATAGCAAAGTTAAACTACATGACGATCCAGGACATATGCTCTGGTATTCCGAGGGTAAGTACACAATCTAGAACTCGTAAGGTAAGTCCTCAGCTCAACAATGACATTCTGAGAAAGTACAAGCAATATAATGCTAATTAATAACTAATATGCTTCATAAGGTACAATACATTATTAATAATTGTGGCTGTTTAGTAAACTAACGGCCCTTATATTAACTACTCAGTCCTCCTCTATCATTTTAAAAAAACGAACAGAAGAAGATGACAACAAAGCACGATAGTGTGTACATATAAAGTAAGTACAGATGTGCTAATCTATTGTAGAAATATAGGTGTGTTATGACTCTGTAATATATAGAAATATAGGACAGAAGTATTAGTTGGAGTCATGTGGGCATCTAGACAAAATGTCAGCCATCACATTATCCGCACCACGGATAGCTCGTACCGTGAAGTGAAAAGGTTGAAGAGCTATAGCATATCGAGTGGATCTCGAACTCTTCAAATTCTTAGTCTGAATAGCTGTAAGAGCTTTCTGATCAGTCTCTAGAATGAAATGTGCGCCCAGGAGGAATCTTTGTAGCTTTAGAATTGACCAAACCATCGCTAACAACTCACGGTCTAAAACCGAGTAGTTCCTCTCTGCCGCATTTAGTTTTCTAGAAATGTACATAACAGGATGCAGAGTATTTGCATATTCTTGCATCAGTGCTGCTCCAATCCCAGTGGATGAAGCATCACTCCGAAGAACAAAAGTCCTATCAAGAGTAGGTAATCTTAAGATGGGAGGAGAAGAAAATATATTCTTGATTTGGTCTAGTGAAGATTGGCATTCTTCAGACCAACGGACCAGATTAGGCGAACCTTTCTTCAACAATGTTGAGAGAGGTGCCATGATCGAAGATAAATTTGGAATAAATCTCCCATAAAATTGAATTAAACCTAAGAGACTCCTAACTTGTTTCTTCGTTTTAGGAACAGAGATGTTCAGTATTTTGGAAGTATTGTGGTCTTCTGTCTTCAAGAGACCATGACCAACACGATGACCCAGGAAAGAGATTTCACCAAAACCAACAAAAGCTTTAGAAGGTTTTGCTGTCAAATTATTCTCACGTAGAGTGGACAGTAAGTCATATAACCCTAAATAGTGATCTTCCCAGGTATCACTGAAGAGACAGATGTCATCTAAGTATGCGATGACATCCGAACGATGTGACAGAATTCGACGCATCATGCGAACGAAAGTGGCAGGGGCGTTCATGAGACCAAAAGGCATAACATTCCATTGAAATAGACCCCTAGGTGTAGAAAAAGCAGTAAGAGGTTTGGCATGCTCTGCTAAAGGCACTTGCCAATAACCTTTAGACAAGTCAAGTTTAGTGAAGAATCTAGAATTAGAAAGTCTAATCAGTAGATCTTCTAACAAAGGCATCGGTTCAGCGTCGAACTTTGTGACCTGATTCAATTTGCGATAATCAACGCAAATTCGTATGTTCTTATCCTTCTTCCGGACAATAACCATGGAAGAAGAATATGGTGAAGTCGATGGTTCAATTATATTTAATTGAATCATTTCATCCAATTCCTTTTCCACTTGCGACTGAAAGTGTATAGGAATAGGATACGGCCTAACCCTAATTGGATTATTGTCGGTAAGAATTATGTCATGTTCTATGACATCTGTGTGTCCAGGAATGTCAGTGAGAACATCCTGAAATGTTTGTAACATCGACGAGACTTGTCGATGTTCGTCACCAGAAAGATTAGGAGAAACAGAAACGTTTTTCCAAGATTCCGTAGAATGTAATGGAACCACTGGAAGGGGAAGGTTGACATCAGAGAAGGTAGCTTCCTCATCCTGAATGACAGACAGGGATGAATAATGACCGTGAGGTGCAGGAGCATCATCCGTTGCCTGGAAAATAGGCAGCAAATAGTCCGGACGTTCGTGAAATTCCGAAAGCATGTTTATGTGGAAAGTTTTATGCTTTCCATCAATATCGACCACATAGTCAACATCGGAAATCCGAGAGACTATTGCATACGGACCTTTCCATGCAATAAGAAGTCTATTTTCCCTACTGGGAAGTAGGACGAATGCTTTGTCACCTGGACAAAGTTGTCGTAGACATCTATTCTTGTTAGCAAACTGCCTTGCCTTCTCTTTAGCAATTTCTGATGAAGCAGTTGCTAGCTTACATGCCTCAATGATCTTTTGTCTAAGAGCAATGACATACTCATATGAGGATTGAGTTTCATCGCTAATATCATCGGCAGTGATGAGATCGTGTAATAAAGACATAGGGCCGCGTGGACGCGCGCCAAAGACAAGTTCGAAGGGAGAAAATCCTGTGTGTTCATTAGGGACTTCTCTATAGGCAAAGAGAGCCGCGGGTAAAACCCTGTCCCAATCTTGAGGATGATCTTCAGTTATCTTACCAAGCAAAGTCTTGAGCGTTCTATTCAGACGCTCAACTAACCCATTAGACATAGGATGGTAGATACTACTGAGAGATCGTTCAATATGTAAGGTAGACATTACCTGTGACATAGTGTCAGATATGAGTTGAGTGCCATGGTCTGACAATATTTCTCTGGGGAACCCCAAGCGAGAAAATATCAACCAAAGAGCATCTGCGATATCTGTAGTAGATATGCTCTTAAGAGGAATAGCCTCTGGCCAACGTGTGCACATATCGACACATGTAAGGATAAACTGATGTCCTCTGGCCGACTTGACCTTAAAAGGGCCAATAATATCTATGGCCATTTTCTGAAACGGCCGAATAGGAATGTCAGCAGCCTGAATAGGCGCAGCATGTCGTGGTCCTCTAGATTTGACCTCCTGACATACCTTGCATGATCGGCAGTAAATACGAATGTCCTTATTGACAAAAGGCCAAAAGAAAGCCGCAAGGACTCTCGACTTCGTACGGGCAAAACCCATATGTCCAGCACATTGCGAGTCATGAGCATGTTGTAATATTTGGACTCTCATGCTCTTGGGAACAAGAATTTGCGAATGTGCCGACGTAGTCGAATCTTGTACCATACGTACAAGTACGCCGTTTCTCATTGCAATCCAAGATTTTCTATTTGTATCCTGATTCGGATCACCTTTCTTCGCAAGAACGAAGAATTTTTTTAAAGAAGGATCTTCTTCTTGCAATTTTATGAAAGAGTCACGAGTAATTACTAAGTGACTATCTTGGCTATCAACTTCATTATCACTATTCAGTGAAGTTTCGGGTGTTTGTAGAGCTTGTGCTCTTGTAACTACTGCATTTGTAGCTTGCATGTTATTATCTTCCCAAGCAGCAATCTGCTGTGGGGTACACTCCCTAACTCCGTGAATACGACCAATAATAAGGTCCGCAATAGGATTAGGTAAGAGACAAGCATGCACATCTCCAGTAAAGAAAGGAGTGGCAATGCGAATTACAGCAGTAGGATATTTTTCTAGAGTGCCGCCAAATGTGACACATTTAATAACCCTTCCTGTAGCACAAGATGGATCTACAAGCGATTGTCTAACACCAATAGTGGTGCATCCGGAATCGAAAAGTAGTGAGACCGGAGTATCATTAACAAGACCCTTATGTAGAATTAAAGAACCCCTCCCGTCATGCGCAACAGCAGCAGGAAGAGCGGGAAGTGGGTGACCACAACTCAAAGTAGTTATGGTACCCGGTTCGAATAAAGTACTGCATTGGGGGCATTTGTTTGCTCTCTCAAAGTCAAAAGCAGAACTAGTGACAGCGTCAAAGTTTTTACTATCAACAACATGATTACAGGCTCCCTCAGTTTCCTGTTGTACAGCATTAGCCTGCTGATATCTCTTTTTTTTGTGTTGAGATCTACCCCGACTATTATTACCTCTGAAGTTATCAGAGTTATTATTATCTCTGCAGTTATTATTGTCTCTATTGTAATTGTTATACTGGTTCGAATTCCAGTTTCCACGATTACTATCATGTTCACATTGATGCGAACATCTATTTGTTTGGTTCTGAGGTCTTCGGCAGGAATAACCTCTATTACCATATCCTCTTTTGAAATGCTTATAATTATTAGGGTGATAGTAACGACCACTATCAGGTTGTCTCCAATTCTTCGAAGAAGAATCACCATGAAATTGGTTTCCATGATTTTGACAGAAATTACCGCTGCCCTTTCTATCAAAATTTTGTTGGGATCTACGAGCAAAGTTTTGACCATACGGAGCTGCCGAAGCAACTGGTAAACCTTCTTTCACCTTAGAGTTACCCATGGTTATGTGTGGGTGCGCAGTTACGTATTGGCAACAGAAATCTTCCATTTCTTTTATTGTTTTAGGTTTACGTTCATGAAGGAAAGCTAGGAAAGACTCATTGACAGACGACATGACTTTGTCTCTAAGTATTAAGTCCATAAGTCCTTCATAAGTTTTTTCCGTCTTAGATAGTTCAACCCATCGTGAGAAAGTAATGCGTATTCTTGCAATAAACTCGGAGAATTCAACTCCATTTTCAGGTAACATGTTTTTAAATTGTAGACGATAGCCGTCTTCGTTAAGCTGATATTTCTTTAACAAAGCGGCCCTGACAACCTCATAATTGCTCTTGTCAGGTTCATCCACCATATTTAATATACTTAGAGCTTTACCTGTCAGTATCCCTGATAACTGATAAACATATTTTGCTTTGTCTATGTTATGAGCTGTACATGCTTGTTCAAATCTGTCCAGATAGAACATTATGTCATCACTGGAAGGACTAAATGTTGGTAACTTAATCTTAAAAGTATCATTATTAGCCTTCCCAGAAGATGAACCCTTGTTTGAATCATTACCATTACTCATGCTCGTCAATTTCAATTTCTCCAACTCTAAAGCTAAGAGTTTTTCTTCATGTTCCATTTTTGCTTTCCTCTCATCAGACTCTCTTTGTAACTTCCTTTCTTCAGCTTGAGCCTGCATTTGAAGTCTTTCATTTTCAGCTTCTTTTTCAAGTCTTTTATTTTCAGCTTCTTTTTCAAGTCTTTTATTTTCAGCCTCTTTTTCAAGTCTTTTATTTTCAGCTTCTTTTTCAAGTCTTTTATTCTCAGCTTCTTTTTCAAGTCTTTTATTCTCAGCCTCTAGCTGTAGCTTTCTTTCCTCAGCTTCTGATTCCCTTTTTTGTTTTTCCATTTCCATTTGGAATCTCTTTTCATCCACCTGCATCTGCAGTTTCTTTTGTTCAGCTTCCATATGCAGTTTCTTTTGTTCAGCTTCCATTGCTTTATCATATCGAGCAGTTGCAAATTCTTCTAACTTATCACCAGTCTTCCCAAGCAATTTACCCTGCTCAATAAAGTGCTCAAATGTAGACATGTTGTCTAACATATGAGTCCAAAACCTGAAATAATTAACTAATTTATTTCAAACCTAAGTGTAACAAGTCTTAATTAAGCACTTGTATATTCACATCACATTATATTATCCCAGTCTCTGTGGGAAACAAGTCTCCAATCAAAGAACTTGTATATGAAATATCAGCAATCAAATCTTGATCATAAGTGCACTTCTCATTCAATAGTGCACGACACTATTCATCATTCATTTATCATCAGTATAGTAGTAACAGTGCATTAGCATAGCCCATTAACTAATTACTATAACTGTAAACAATGACTATGTAAACACATGCAGAATGTAAACATTGAAAATGTAAACAATACAAACAATGTAAACAATAACAATGTAAACAATAACAAAGATCAGCAACAATACAAAAACTTTCGCAGAAATCAACTAAAAATAAAGCAGAAATTAATGAAATATCACAAAAAATGTGACGATATCTGCGATAGAATTAAACAAAATACATGACACCACAGTGTATAAACAAAAATGTTGTATGAAACTAAATTATAGACAAGAGTAGGCTAACAAATACAAACAAATCACAACAAAACTAAAGAATGTGAAATAATAACGAAAACAATATTAAAACATGTCATCACAGCTAACATAAATAGCAACAGAAGTCGCTTAGCAAATTCCAGTATCGGAAATTTGCAAACCCTACAGAAAACGCTCACAATAGACGACCTCTATGACGTGGCATAATCTAACGGAGACACCACCCAACCGAGAACCCGCTGAAATATAAACATATAAATATACAAATAACATATAGACATATAATATATAGAATGAGATGATACACAGAAGACTCAGCAGAAGTATAAGGGCACAGTTTACATACAAACAGGCCACTTAACTTAAAGGCTTCCAATCGTAGAACAGCAGAAAAACGGATGTCAATCAACGTCCTAAAGAGCGAAGCTCCAACGATGATGGCACATCTGAACTGCTTCCACTGCTAACACGATGGTACAAGAGCTTCTGAAATACTGTGTGTTGAGTTGTTTCGGCACTTGACCTTCTAATCCAAAAGTAAGTTGATGGAAATCGGTACTTGGCCTTCTTCAGAAAACAACCCGTTTCAACCGGCACTTGACCTTCTCAAAAAACGACAGCACTGGAACCTTGACAGCAGCAACTTGCTTGACTTGCGTAAAAGATAACAGCAGTCCGAAATATCCGGCAACATGTAACAACGCCGGGTACTGTCAAATTCTTGTTTCCGTCAAAAGTTGAAATTTTGACTTTTACCGGGCAACGCCGAGTACTTTGAAAATTTTGAAGATGTTGACTGTATTGAAGAATGTTAATTTCTTGAAGGATGCTGATGAATTCTTGTTGAAAATGAAGTGGGTAAGGGACCCCGTGTTTGCTAGTACCAGAATCAAACCAGCTTATGGCCACCAAATGATGCGTGATGCCATATGATGATGGATGGCATCCGCATGTCTGGTTTTGTGTAGTGTGTAGATGTGTTCAGTCAAAACAATGTTCATGCAACAATAACAGGGCAATCCACATAGGACGTCAGTAAACTCACGACGTATAAAGTCAATGAGTCTTGAAACAGCCGTTGACGTTTTTCTTCATTATTTATTGTGGACGCCACAGTGACAAAATGGTTACGCAAATGTGTAGGCACATCAAACAGTCATTATCACAGCAACATTCAATACAGCAATAAACGGTAGACAGCATTACAATGATGAGTCAGATGCATGTTATATTTCAAAGTGCTGTAAATGTAGTCAGATGAACAACTCCATCCTTTTCTATAACAGCCAGGAGATAACCAGATGTATGAGATCAGTTCACTCTCCTTAGTTTGACTTCAGCAAGACAGACACGTCTGCCGAAGTATAAATAATGTCCTCAAGAATATCCTCTAGATAATAAAGGTTTTCTAAACCTAGTTCATTTAACAAAGTAGCAAGTAATGGTCCTTGGAACCTGCATCAACCGATGCAGTACAATGCAGCGACATGTGAGCTGGGAAAGAACATCTCGTGACGACGACTTTCGGAGACAGGCTATGAATCGAAATCGCTCACGACCCAGAATCGATAGAGTTAATGAAAATGTTAATTTACCTTGCTTTCATGAAATACACAGAAATATCACGCCTCCCGGCATATGCAAATACACTAGAGGTATTATCTCGACTAAACGAAATATCCATTAAGAGGACTACACATCCCTGACAGAACAAAAAATAGCGGAGATCCCCTCTTCAACGAGGCATCTCTTTCGCCATTCCAAATCGCTCACTCCCACTAGTGGTGGGCGGAAACCGATCGACCAAACAACAAGACAAGTCATGCGCAGTCCAGCGCAAAAATGACCACAGCTCAAAAGTTAACTGCATTCGATACTAACGCGAGAAGACAAATGCTTACCGAGAAAAGTGACTATAGATTTCAAGCAGTTGTTGCCCTTGCGTTATAAAACAGATATTGAAATAAAACGATGTTGCGAGAATTTATCACGCAACAGAGACGTTACTATTCTGATAACGAATATGAGACGTAACTATTATGATAACGAATATGAGACGTAACTATTATGATAACGAATACGAAACGTAACTATTCTGATAACGAATATGAGACGTAACTATTATGATAACGAATATGAGACGTAACTATTATGATAACGAATATGAGACGTAATAATAATAATAATAGCCCCTTCAGTCATCACTGACTATGGGAATGCGCCCCTGTGGTGACAGCCCTCAGCTGCTTATTTTCCTGGTGCTCCTTTCGACGTTTTCTCCCCTCCTCTGCTTGTTGTGTGAGCCTCTCTTCGCCCAATCTGAGGTGGCGCCGTAAATAGCATCGCCACTTAGTGCAATCGGCAGCTTCATCCTCCCATGTTGCTGGATCCATGTCCAGTGCCCTCATATCTCTCTTGCACACATCTTTGAACCTCAGCTGTGGTCGCCCAACTGTTCTCTTGCCATCTGCTAATTGTCCGTAGAAGATATCTTTTGGGATGCGACCATCTTCCATGCGGCGAACATGGCCAAGCCAGCGGAGTCTGCGCTGTCTAAGCAGTGTATACATACTTTGAAGGCCAGCACGTGACAACACCTCGACATGTGTCACTTTATCTTTCCACGAGATGCCGAGGATGCGGCGTAGACACCGTAAATGGAAGGTATTGAGCCTTCTTTCTTGCTTAGCATAGGTCGTCCAGGTCTCGCTGCCATACAGGAGTGTGCTGGTGACGCAGGCATTATATACCGCAGCTTTGGTCTTCATTGTGAGTTTGGAGTTTCCCCAAACACGCGATGTGAGGCGGGCAAAGGTAGCTGCAGCTTTGCCAATGCGGCTGTCGATTTCTGTATCCAGTGAGAGTTTGTCATTGATGGTAGACCCTAGGTATGTGAAGTGGTGCACCACTGCCAATTCATAGTTATCGATAGTGATAACTGGTGCAGCACCCGCATCCTGACTCAGCACATTCGTTTTCTTTAGACTTATTGTGAGGCCAAAGTCCTTGCATGCTTTAGTGAAGCGATTCATCAAGTTCTGAAGCTCCTGTTGCCTTTGAGTGACGACTGCAGCATCATCAGCAAACAACAAGTTATAGTGACCCTTCTGATTTTTGTTTTTGCCTTCAGCCTTGAAAGATTAAACAGACGGCCATCTGACCTAGTGTGAAGGCATATTCCTTCAGTTGCATCTCTGAATGCATGTTTCAAGAGTAAGGCAAAGAAGATCCCGAAAAGGGTCGGAGCCAGAACACAGCCTTGTTTAACGCCACTTCGTATGTCAAAGGGCTGTGACGTGCTTCCAGCATATTGGACTGTTCCCTTCATGTCGTCATGGAATGACTTTATCATTTCCAGCATTTTAGAAGGGCAGCCTATTTTCAGGAGGATTTTGAAGAGTCCATCCCTACTAACCAGGTCAAATGCTTTTGTGAGGTCTATAAAGGCGATATATAAAGGCCTTTTCTGCTCTCTTGATTTTTCCTGAAGCTGACGGACAGAGAAGATCATGTCTGTTGTTGATCTACCAGCTCGGAATCCACACTGTGACTCAGGATATATGCGCTCAGCTAGCTTGTGTAGTCGCATTAAGATGACTTTGGCAAAAACCTTACCAACAATGCTAAGAAGAGAGATGCCTCTGTAGTTATTGCAATCACTTCTGTCTCCTTTATTTTTATAGTGTTACAATCTTGGCATCTCGCATGTCTTGAGGAATAGTGGTCTCTTCCCAGCACTGGCACAGCATCCTATGCAGGGGATGTAATAGCGTGCTCTTACAGCATTTGATTAAATCAGGAGGAATCACATCACTGCCTGGTGCTTTTCCAGATGCCAAGCTATCAATGGCCTTGCTGAGTTCCTCTAATGTTGGTTCGGCATCCAGCTCCTCCATAGTTGGCAGACATTTGACAGCATCAAGGGCTGCAGGCGTAACGGTATTTTCTCTAGCGTAAATCTCAGAGTAGTGCTCGACCCACATCTCCATCTGCTTACCCTTATCGGTTAGCTTCTCTCCGCTGATGGTTTTTAGCGGTGCTGTCTTACTTTTTTTGGGGGCCAAGTGCTTTCTTTATACCGTCATACATTTGTTTAATGTTGCCTGTTTGCGCTGCGATCTGGATGCTCTCACTGAGCTGGAGCCAATAGTCATTTGCACAGCGTCGAGCAGTTTATTGAACTTTGTTTCTCGTAGCCTTCAGGATCTGTGGGTTCTAGCACTCGGTGAATGTTTGTATTCATTCATAGCACTGCGCATAGCTTCAATGACAGGTGCCATCACATCTGATGAAGCATCAAACCAGTCATTTGACTTTGCCGTTTTCTTACCAAAGGTGGCAAGTGCAGTACTTTGAATGGTGTTCCGTAGATGCTCCCAGTTCTTTGTAATAGTATCACCATGCTGAGGGCTGCTGAGCACTTTCTTGAAGGTCGCAGTAAATTGAGCAATCATGACAGGGTCTGGCATCTTGCTGGTATCAATGCGTGGTTTCCCTTCATGTCTGACACGATAGAGTTTTTTTGGTTGTGCTCTGATTTTGCAGCAAACCAAGGAGTGATCTGTATCACAGTCTGCACTATGGTACGAGCGCGTGGAGAGCACAGACCTGAGAAGTGGCCTTCTGACGAGAATCAGGTCCGGTTGGTGCCAGTGCTTGGATCGTGGGTGTCTCCATGAAACCTTATGCTGGGGTTTTGTCTGAAAGTAGGTGTTGGTCACGCAGAGGTCATTGTGGACACACAACTCTAAGAGCCGTTGTCCATTTTCATTCATCTTGCCAATACCAAACTTGCCCAGACATGAAGGCCATGAAACATTATCGGCACCCACTCTAGCGTTAAAGTCACCAAGGAGAACAAGCTGTTCTTGCCTAGGTATGCTTTTGATGACTGCTGCTAGATTCTCGTAGAACTCATCTTTAGCTTCTGAGGCAGAGTACAGAGTAGGAGCATACACACTGACAAGGGTGATGGGACCTGTGCTAGTTTGCAGGCGGAGCGTTAACAGGCGTTCTGATCCATTCTCGCCTGGTTCAACCATTTTAGTTAGCGATTTTTTGACCACAAAACCTACTCCGTGTTCTCTAGTTTTATTAAGATTTTTCCCTTGCCAATACAATGTGTAGTCCTTCTCGCTCACCGTTCCAGAGCCCGCCAGGCGCGTTTCCTGAAGTGCAACTATATCCACGTGAAGTTGTTTAAGCTCATCATTAATTATGGCTGTCTTCCTTACATCGTTTACGTCCTGTAGGTTTTCGGATAGTCCAGTCAACATAGTCCGGACGTTCCAGCATCCCAATCTGAGAGTTTGCTTATTTCTATTGTTCTGATATTTGCTTGGTGCAAGATTTTCTGTCCACAGTTCGGGTTTGACCCTAATCCCCATGCACCCAATGGGGAAAGCAGACAGTGGCGGGACAACACCTTATTGACTGGGGGCTGCCCAGCTTGAAGCGGGCGGTAGCTGTCCAGTGAGATCCTAGAACCTCTCCCACTGTCGGAAGTAGCCCCTGGCGCCATGCCCTACGCCAATTGGGCAAAATGCTTATAACCGGTAACTGCTACTTCCCGTATTTTGCCGACACCTATAGGGTGAAGCTGGAGTGTCCTCTCCAGGGCTCGAGCTTGGGCACAGTTATATGGAGATCAAGCTGTTGCCCATGCAGCATGTTCCCCCTCTCCACACAGCTGGTAGATCCAAAGGAACGGCAGTAGCCGATACAGTTTGGTACCAGCCACGTCGCAGGAGTTGCCAGAATAATGTCGAATCGACATTAGACTGCCTTAGGGACTCCGACTCCGGATTTATCCTCAGGGTTTGCTCCCGAAGCCAATTCCATAAATGGATATTCCCGCAAGGCAGCGGTGGTTTGAATTCAAAGTTCCTTCTCTTAGATAAGCTACCAACCAAGGATCACGAGCCCTATCTGCCCGAAGCTGCTGGTTTTAAGGCGCCAGTCACTCGCCTTTGCCCCTTCTCCCGTCAGTGAAAACAGTTCCGCCGAGCTCAAATTGAGCCACACGTGAAGGCCGGGAGCTGGACTTGGTTGTCAGAGGCTGCTTGAGGCGCGTGCCATAGAAGTATTTTATCTGCAGTGAGAGCTTATCCTCACTACAACTCCCGGCTGTAACAACCTTTGGAACCATATGAGACGTAACTATTCTGATAAAGAATATGAGACGTAACTATTATGATAACGAATATGAGACGTAACTATTATGATAACGAATATGAGACGTAATTATTATGATAACGAATATGAGACGTAACTATTAAGATAACGAATAAGAGACGTAACTATTATGATAACGAATACGAGACGTAACTATTATGATAACGAATATGAGACGTAACTATTATGATAACGAATATGAGACGTAACTATTATGATAACGAATAAGAGACGTAACTATTATGATAACGAATACGAGACGTAACGATTCTGATAACGAATATGAGACGTAACTATTATGATAACGAATATGAGACGTAACTATTATGATAACGAACATGAGACGTAACTATTATGATAACGAATATGAGACGTAACTATTATGATAACGAATATGAGACGTAACTATTCTGATAACGAATATGAGACGTAACTATTATGATAACGAATATGAGACGTAACTATTATGATAACGAATATGAGACGTAACTATTATGATAACGAATATGAGACGTAACTATTATGATAACGAACATGAGACGTAACTATTATGATAACGAATATGAGACGTAACTATTATGATAACGAATATGAGACGTAACTATTATGATAACGAATATGAGACGTAACTATTATGATAACGAATACGAGACGTAACTATTCGGATAACGAATATGAGGAGTAACTATTATGATAACGAATACGAGACGTAACTATTCGGATAACGAATATGAGACGTAACTATTATGATAACGAATATGAGACGTAACTATTATGATAACGAATATGAGACGTAACTATTATGATAACGAATATGAGACGTAACTATTATGATAACGAATATGAGGAGTAACTATTATGATAACGAATATGAGACTTAAAGAGATGCTGCTCATGCACCTATTAGTATCACCACCACTGTCACAATTTTCTACTACTGTCATTACTGAAGTTGTTCTATTTTCAAGGTCTTTCTCTTTCTAGTGGAAAGATACATGGCTTTAAAATGTTAAACTTGTTCTCGATATTTCTGCTGCATAGGTGTTCATGTTGTCTTAGAAAAATCATGAACATCAGTTGGAAAGAATTCAAGACTAATCGACAAATAAGTGAAGACTCTAAGCAGAAATATGTCTCCGACTATATAAGGAAAAGACGATGGTCATATATCGGTCATGTCCTACGAATGCAAAACAACAGAATACCACTACAGGCGCTCACTTGAGTTCCTGAGGGTAAGAGGAAGAAAGGAAGACCAAAAGAAACACTTAGAAGAACAATAATAAGAGAAGGAAGAACGTTGGGCCTAAATAATGTGCAAGAGTTAAGAGGAGTGGCGTCACAACGAACAACCTGGAGAGCACTGGCTTCTGCCTTATGCGCCGTGTTTGGTGCTTACAGAATTTATTATTATTATTATTATTATTATTATTATAGGTGTTCATACAGCTATTCATATTCACTACATCAAAAATTCCAAAACTTTCAAGGCTCTTATGAACTTTGAATTTCTCTTTCGAATATGCATAATCACTCAAAATGATATTTATCCTAGGGCAGTGATAAGGGTGGATTTAGGGCTGGCTCCTCTTTGGTGATAAGGCCGCTATTGTGATGCTTCCATAACAGTGATAATGGCAGAACTGACCACCATGGACGTTATAGGTATAAGTCCAATTTCGTTGGAAAATCTTTAGCCCCGTCACAGTACCTGCCCTATCGACACCAGGTATTATAGTTCAAGATGTAGGGTGTCTTATCTGGTTTTGTGTTAATGTTGTTGCTGTGTATAATAGTGATGTAGTTCATAGAGTTACAGTACATAGGGTACGACATGTGAAGTCATAAATGGGCAAACTGCTCTTGACGTTTTTCATCATTTATTTTTGACGCCACGAGTATAGGTACGTTACATCCAGTTCACAATAGAGCAAAGTCATGACATTCACGAATATCAGCATACATAGTTGATCAATGCATTTGGCATATTCTCAAAATGATGATATGGCGCCAAGGAATTATATTGTTGGCTCCAAATACAAAAGTACATCAAAAAACCCTCCTACTGTTCAGATGTGCTAAATGAGTCAAATCATAAGTCGCACGAGGCTGGCATTCCAGGAGTGCAGGTCGAACTGACCTTTACAGGCATTCCTAAGTCTAACCTTGACGTAGGCGTAATCGCTGACACACAGCGACGTTCATAGAACATAGAACTGTCCTACGGGCTGAGTATGACCCGTGTACATATAGATCTCAGGTATGAAGATACCTGGGGCGTGACTTCTAATAGAAGAACCGTCCTTTCTGTAAAAACATACGTGAGCAGAGATCGACCATTGTCAAACATAAAGTTAAGTTACAGATTGGATGTAAATGAGGCATTACCTTCGTTCGAAAATCCACACCACAGAAAACATACGCCTCCAGGCGATTTGAATACTCAAGGGAAGGACCTTGTAAGCTAACTAACTCACAATAAGGCTCCTAATTCCCTAACAAAATCACAGAGACGCCGGAACGCGTCTTCTCTGCTTCACAACTTTCCATCGACTCCAAAGATAAAGAAACTTCCCAGACGCCTCGCGTCCGGACATGCGCAGAACCTATACACTTGAATAGCAATCAAACAAGACGATCTAGGAACATTCCAGATAAAGATTTAACTAGATCGAGCCTTATATGGACATGAACAGAGAACCTCAACACTGGTTTCAGACATTCCAACAACAGTTGACCGATACTACCAAATAAGGAGAATGGTCACACTTCGTTCAAAAAATATGGACCGAACGTGTCTCGACACAAGAGGAGGTAACATCATATTAAATGATAATCTCAATTATCCAGAGTTATGTAGCTTTGACCAAAAAAATTAAAGTGTACATTTCAGTCAATCTAATTACACAATGTCTTTAGCAAAAAATGATCATACAATGTCTTGAGAAAAAAATGATCATACAATGACTTTAGAAAAAATGATCTGTGCGTAACATTACCGCACCCTCCCGGGGAAAAAAAATGAAACATTTTTTTTTTTAAATCCTGGAGCCGGGAAAAACCCTAGGCTCCTAACGCACGTAAAAATGAGGCTAGCTCGCCGCAACTGAGATTATATCTCAAATCCTTAGAGAAAAAAATTTACCTAAATATACGCGTATATATTCCAGGAAGGTGCCACCAACACACGCCATAGTGATGGCAACATCATAATGAAAGTCAAATTATACTCATACAAATCTACGAAATTAAATATATTATCATAGTATTATACAATGAAGTGTTGTGCAAACAGCGGTGTAATATACCAATATACCGCACTATAATATTACACATATTCAAACAAAGAGTACATTATATAATGCATTATCAATCATTACAACTACATGCGCTGTTCGTCGTAGACATAAATATAATCAATAGAAGAAGATGTGGACATCATCCGCTCCAACCTAGGACAGGACTTGATAACTTCAAAGTTCCACAATGTACATAACCTCGCAGGCTTCAAGGATGTGCTGCGAAAATATCAATAACACAAATCTTTGAGACAATTGTTAAATCTCTTAATACAATCATTAAAATACAATATCTAAATGTGGCCATGTGATCTTTTGGCCCGTATATCGCTAACTAAGCCTTCTTCTGTTATGATCAAATCGGTAACAGAAAAAAGGAAATTACATGGTACAATGTTATAAATTCCCAAAAAGTGAGAAAATATATTCTAATGTGTCATTATAGTATTGGACTGTATATCAGGAAATATATATGACAGAAGAATTATGTGGAATCGTGTGGGCACCTGGACAGAATGTCTGCCATCACATTATCCGAACCACGGATAGCTCGCACTGTGAAATGAAATGGTTGAAGAGCTATGGCATATCGAGTGGACCTCGAGCTCTTCAAGTTTTTGCTCTGAATAGCAGTAAGAGCTTTCTGGTCGGTTTCCACAATGAAATGTGCGCCTAGAAGAAATCTTTGTAACTTCAGAATAGACCATACCATAGCCAATAATTCACGGTCTAAAACCGAGTAATTTCTTTCTGCAGCATTTAATTTCCTAGAGATATACATCACCGGATGCAGAGTATCAGAATACTCCTGCATAACTGCTGCCCCAATCCCAGTTGACGAGGCGTCACTTCGAAGAACAAAAGTCTTCTCAATAGTAGGAAACCTAAGGATAGGTGGAGATGAAAATAGAGTTTTAACCTGGTCCAATGAGGATTGACATTCTTGAGACCAGCGGATCAGATTAGGCGATCCTTTCTTCAATAAAGTAGAAAGCGGTGCCATAATGGAGGACAGATTCGGAATGAATCGTCCGTAAAATTGGATCAAACCTAAGAGACTCCGTACTTGTTTCTTCGTCTTAGGCACAGAAATGTTAAGTATTTTTGAAACATTGTGGTCCTCTGTCTTTAAAAGACCATGACCAACACGATGACCCAGGAAAGAAATCTCACTAAATCCTATAAAGGCTTTAGAGGGTTTTGCAGTCAAGTTATACTCGCGAAGAGTAGACAGCAATTCGTATAAACCCAAATAGTGATCTTCCCAGGAATCACTGAACAGACAGATATCGTCTAAGTATGCTATGACATCTGTACGATATGCGAGAATTCGCCGCATCATGCGTACGAATGTAGCAGGGGCGTTCATAAGACCGAAAGGCATGAAATTCCATTGGAATAAACCCCTAGGTGTAGAAAAAGCAGTAAAAGGTTTGGCACGTTCAGTTAAAGGAACTTGCCAATAACCTTTAGACAAGTCTAGTTTGGTAAAGAATCTAGAATTAGAAAGTTTATTTAGTAGCTCTTCCAATGAAGGCATAGGTTCAGCATCGAACATCGTAACTTGGTTCAATTTGCGATAATCTACGCAAATGCGAATGTTATTATCCTTCTTTCGAACAATAACCATAGACGAAGAGTATGGTGAAGTAGATGGTTCGATTATTTCCAACCGTATCATCTCATCCAATTCTTTCTCGACTTGTGACTGAAAGTGGATAGGTATTGGATAGGGTCTGACTCTGATAGGATTATGGTCAGTAAGCACTATGTCATGTTCGATGACATGTGTGTGTCCCGGGATGTCTGTAAGGACATCCTGAAATGTTTGCAACATCGAAGAAACTTGTCGATGTTCCTCAGCGGAAAGATTAGGAGAAACGGTAACGTTTTTCCAAGATTCCGTCCAATGAAGTGGGACCATAGGAAGTGGAAGATTGACATCAGAAAAAGTAGTTTCCTCATCCTGTATAACTGACAGGGATGAGTAATGACCATGAGGTACTTGAGAATTGTCCGTTGCCTGGAAAATAGGCTGCAAATAGTCAGGTCTTTCATGAAATTCCGTGAGCATATTTATGTGGACAGTTTTATGCTTTCCATCAATATCGACAACATAGTCGACATCGGAAATTTTGGAGACTATTGCATATGGACCTTTCCATGCAATAAGAAGTCTGTTCTCCCTTGAAGGAAGTAGAACGAGAGCTTTGTCACCTGGACAAAGTTGTCGTAGACATCTATTTTTATTTGCAAACTGCCTTGCCTTTTCTTTAGCAAATTCGGATGAAGAAGTTGCTAGTTTGCAAACCTCGATGATCTTTTGCCTAAGAGCAATGACGTACTCGTAAGAAGATTGAGTCTCATCGCTAATATTATCGGCAGTGATTAGATCGTGAAGTAAAGACATAGGGCCGCGCGGTTGCGCGCCAAAGACAAGTTCAAAAGGAGAAAACCCTGTGTGTTCATTGGGGACCTCTCTATAAGCAAAGAGAGCCGCGGGTAAAACCCTGTCCCAATCCTGAGGATGATCCTCAGTGATCTTCCCAAGTAAAGTGTATAGTCCTTTTTGTTCACTGTAGAAGTCGTTATGGACTATACTGCATACATGGTGCATGGGTTGTAATAATATGGCGCGGTTAACAACTGTCAATATAGTTAATTTAACTGTTATCAACTTCAGTCGGGCTTATATATGGCCGACACAAATTCAACATATGAAATAAAAGGATGCAGTCTCAAGTACTGATAACAACTGGCAAAAGGATGTAAGTCGAGTCCATTTCTTGACGAAGACGCAGACAATTTATTACAGACGTTAGTACAAGTTCAAACGTAATATTCATAAGCATGCATCAACAACGTAGATTACTTCTGGGATATTACAGTTCATATTGTTCTCGTTCTTTCCAATTTCTATTAATCATGAGCTTGATCAACATCTTATAATAAGGACCGACCCTTCAAGGACGGTGACGACCTTCGTGGTAATAATTTCTTCTTGGCTTTCTTGGAGCCTACACGCCACGACGGGCTTCTGGAGTAATCCATAAAAATGCAATAGTAATCATTGAAAATATTCGGTGTACGTCTGGAACCCACTAGCAATACGACCTGTGGTTCGTATTGAAGTCCAGCCAGATCGAAACACGTCAGAAGGAATGACGAGAAAATATCATATAATTAATGTACACATTATCGCCCTACCTTGGCCGATACAACTGTGCTCCACTCCGGAGACTTTGAATACCTTATGAAGGCTTCCCAATATCTGGGCAAGCAAGCTTGAACAATAGTTCACACAAAATCCATGATCGACACCGGTCATGGCCATCAGATCACTCTTCACGTCATTGCTCTTTTTTTCAACCCCCTATTCGCGCACCGCGTTGCGCCTCTTTTTCCCTAATGTGTTTGACCGTGCGTAAATAAAGAATTATATATATACCTACTCAAATATGCCCCCACATTTAAATTACGCGCGCAAAAAGGACGCAACAAAAGTTTTTAGAGTCCTATTCAAACGCTCAACTAACCCATTAGACATTGGGTGATAGATACTGCTGAGAGACCTTTTAATATGTAGCATAGACATTACCTGTGACATAGTGTCTGATATAAGTTGAGTGCCATGGTCTGACAATATTTCTCCGGGGAAACCCAAGCGAGAAAATATCAGCCAAAGAGCGTCTGCGATATCAGCAGTTGAGATGCTCTTGAGAGGTATAGCCTCTGGCCAACGAGTGCACATATCGACACATGTAAGGATAAATTGATGTCCTCTGGCCGACTTAATTCTAAAAGGACCGATAATATCTATTCCCATTTTTTGAAAAGGGCGAATAGGAATGTCAGCAGCCTGGATAGGCGCAGCATGTCGTGGTCCTTTAGATTTGACCTCCTGACATACTTTGCAAGAATGACAGTAAATTCGTATGTCCTTGCTCACAAATGGCCAAAAGAAAGCCGCAAGAACCCTCGACGTTGTACGGGAAAAACCCATATGTCCAGCGCATTGCGAGTCATGAGCATGTTGCAATATTTGCAATCTCATACTCTTAGGCACAAGAATTTGTGAATGAGTGGACGTAGACGAGTCTTGTACCATACGCACAAGTACGCCATTCTTCATAGAAATCCAAGACTTTCTATTAGTATTCTGATTTGGATCACCTTTTTTTGCTAGAATGAAGAATTTTTGTAAAGAAGGATCTTCTTCTTGCAATTTTATAAATGAGTCACGTGAAATAATCAAGTGACTATCTTGGCTTTCTACTTCATCATTATCAGTTAATGAAGTTTGAGGTGGATCCAGAGCATGTGCTCTTGTGACCACCGCATTAGTAGCTTCCATGTTTTGCTCTTCCCAAACAGCAATTTGCTGTGGGGTACACTCCTTAACTCCGTGAATACGACCAATAATAAGGTCCGCAATAGGGTTTGGAAGAAGACACGCGTGGACATCTCCCGTAAAGAAAGGAGTAGCAATATGTATTATGGCAGTAGGATACTTTTCCAAAGTGCCACCAAATGTGACACATTTGATGACCTTTCCTGTAGCACAGGATGGATTTAAAAGAGATTGCCTAACACCAACAGTAGTACATCCAGAATCAAACAAAACTGAGACTGGATTACTATTTACAAGACCCTTATGTAGTATAAGAGAACCTCTCCCGTCATGCGCAACATTAGCAGGAAGAGCGGGAAGAGGATGACCACAGCTTAAAGTAGTTACGGTAGTCGGGTCAAATAAAGTACTGCATTGGATACATTTATTTGCTCTACCCAAATCAAAAGATGAACATCCGATAGCATTATGGTCTTTATTATCATTACCCTGTTTATCTGCTCCCTGAGATTCTTGTTGTACAGAGTTTGTCTGTTGATATCTTTTTCTTTTATGTTGCGATCTACCGCGACCATTATTGCCTCTGCAATTATCATTACAGTCCCTACTGTAATTGTTATCCTGGTTTGAATTCCAGTTTCTATAACTGTCATTACCATTTCGATACTGTTGAGAACCTCTATTATATTGGTTTTGAGGTCTTCGAGAAAAAGATTTGCCTCTATACTGATTACCTTTGTGAAAATGTCTAAAATTGCAGGGAGTAGTATACCGTGGAGTATCAGGTTGTCTCCAGTTCTGCGAAGAAGAATCACCCTGAAATTGATCGCTATGATTCTGAGCATAATTACGGTTACTCTTCGTATTAAAATTTTGTTGGCTACCCTGAAATTTACCCATGAAATTTGGGCCATAAGGTGCTGCCGAACTACCTATACCTTGTAGCGGTATGGCAGCTTGCGTACCCTGACAATCCCCAGAGCTATGCCAGTGGGAGTTTTACTCCTGGTAGGTTCAACCAAGCTGGACTGGTCTGTGTGGGTACGGGTCAGACAAAAGCTGGTACCCTGGTCCTCCAGGTTGGGGGTTTTAGCATAGGGCTGACACTCCTGTCTATGTAAAAAAAATAATGAAGTTACGGAAACAACATCAAATGAACAAACTTTGCTGCGGGATGGACATTCGGAGTCTGTGGCTTGTATGACTGCCAGTGGTGAAAGCTGAAAGGAAGCCACTGACATGAAAACGGATGTCCTGACCGCAAAACAGGATACAAGAATAGGATTTTGGAATGTCAGGACAATGTACGAGACATGTAAACTAAGACAGGTCACGGCATAAATGAGAAACTACAGGTTACACATCCTGGGGATAAGTGAGAGCAGATGGACAGGGGCAGGAAAAGTTAAAACAGCAACAGGAGAAACAGTACTTTACTCTGGAAGAGAGGATGGACAGCACAGTGAAGGCGTAGCCATTATTCTACAGAAAGGGATAGAAAGGACATTACTGGAATGGAAACCCATCAACAACAGACTGATACGATTGAGATTGAGAGGGAGATTCACCAACACTACAATAATACAATGCTACGCACCAACGAATGATAGCGATGAGGAGGTCAAGGATGAATTCTATCAACAACTGCAGAAAGAAATGGAAAACACACCTAGATATGATCTTGTTATAGTAATGGGAGACCTCAATGCGAAAGTTGGTACACACAATACATATAATGAAAGAACAATGGGGAAATGCGGCAGCGGAACAGCAAACGAAAATGGGGATAAGCTAATAAGTTTCTGTAGCATTAACAACCTGGTCATTGGAGGAACACTTTTCCCACATAAGGAAATTCACAAGTTAACATGGGAATCACCAAATGGTCGGGACAGACACCAGATAGACCACATCATGGTTAACGGTAGATGGAGACATGCATTACAAGATGTGAAGGTAAGAAGAGGTGCAGATGTGGGAAGTGATCACCATTTAGTAGTAGCAAAACTGAAAGTGAAACTAAGAAGGGCTGGACCAACTGTAACTACACAGAAAAGGTTTGACATCAGCAAATTGAAGGACCCCCTTACCAGAAAAGCTTTTGCGGCCGACATTAAGAAACGATATCAAATTGCCAAAAGCCAGGAAAAGACATTGACTGATGATATAGACCAGAATTTCAACACCATTTCAACAGTATATAAGGAAAGTAGCAAATCATGCTTAGGATTCCAGGAAAGGAAGAAGCAAGACTGGATAACACCAGAAACACTAAACACCATAAAGATGAGAAAGGAAATGAAAAGAAAGAAAACAGAAGCGAAGTCCCCCAGGTTAAAGCAACTATATAGCGAACAGTACAGCCAGCTGGACAGGGAAGTTAAACGCCAAACCCGAGCCAACAAAAGGAATTTCCTAGACGATCTTGCAAAACAGGCAGAAGAGGCAGCACTGAGAAATGAACAAAGCACAGTATACAAAATAACTAAATTCATCAGCGGAAAACAAGGTGCAAACAATATTACATTAGTAAGAGATAAGCAAGGAAATCTCATCAAGACAGCAGAGGGACAGGAAACAAGATGGGCAGAGCACTTCAGAGAAACTCTGAACAAGGAAATACCAGAGACAAAATTGAATGTTCCTGAGGCTGAAAACGATCTAGATGTAAATACAGACATTCCACGAAAAGAAGAAATCATCACAGCAATCAAAGGGTTAAAGAACGGTAAAGCTCCTGGCCATGATAACTTAAATGCAGAGCTATTTAAGACAGACCCTGAGCTAGCAGCAGAACTATTAGAACCACTATTTGCACAAGTGTGGAAAACGGGGACAACACCATCAGAGTGGAACAAAGGAATAATTGTCAAATTGCCCAAAAAGGGAGATCTTGCAGACTGCAATAATTGGAGAGGAATCACTCTTCTCTCAGTTCCCAGCAAAATACTAGGCAGGATAATTATACAGAGAATTTCAAAGGCAGTAGACTACAAACTGAGGAAAGAACAAGCAGGATTTAGAAAGAACAGAAGATGTGTAGACCATATATTCACTCTCAGGAACATTATAGAGCAGTGCTCAGAATGGCAAAGACAGCTTTACATAAATTTTGTTGATTTTAAAAAGGCTTTTGACAGCATACATAGGGACAGTTTATGGAAAATACTGAGGGCTTATGGAATTCCAAGCTGCATAGTGGCAATCATAAAAAGCCTCTATGCCAACTTTACGTGTAGTGTTGGGCAGAGCAACCTAACCTTCGAGGTGAAGACAGGAGTACGACAGGGATGCCCCTTATCAACCACTCTTTTTTTAACAGTCATAGACTGGGTGATGCGCCAGACAACAGAGGGCAGTCCAAGAGGAATAAGATGGACTACATTTTCTACATTGGAAGATCTGGAATATGCAGATGACATTGCACTGCTGGCACATTCACATCAACACATCCAGGAAAAAACGGATAGACTTAATAAATTTAGCCAGCAGGTGGGCTTGAACATCAATTTAAAGAAGTCAGAGGTCATGACGCTCAATGTGAGCAGCCCTGAGCCCATATCAGTAAGGAATCAGCAACTGGTACAGACAGATACCTTCACATACCTAGGAAGCATAGTAACACCAGACGGTGGGGCAGGCAAAGACATCAATATCAGAATGAATAAGGCAAGAACAGCCTTCTTTAGCCTAAATAACATCTGGAAGTCCTCCCAATACAGCACAAGCACAAAATTAAGATTATACCAGAGTTGCGTGCTTTCTGTGCTTCTCTATGGTGCGGAATGCTGGAGAGTCACAGAGAAAGAAATGTCAAAATTGTCCTCTTTTCACACAACATGCCTAAGAAAAATTCACCGCATCTTTTGGCCGAATACCATCACCAATCAAGATCTGCTTACTCGTAGCAAGCAAGAGGACATGCACACCATCATAGCTGGCAGATGCTGGAGCTGGGTTGGTCATGTCCTCAGAAGAGACCCCGATGCCATCACAAGAACAGCTATGCTTTGGACCCCTGAAGGAAAGCGAAAGAGAGGCCGACCAAAAAATCTTGGAGGAGGACTGTGGAGGCTGAGATGCAAAGAATGAACCAGAGTTGGGGCACTGTACGAAGGATGGCCACCGACCGTGTAAAGTGGAATCAATTTGTTGTTGCCCTACAAGACGCCACTAGGCGTGATGGCCACTGACTGCTTTGACGGTCGGTGGTTAAGGATCGAAGAAGAAGAAGAAGTGCTGCCGAAGCAACTGGCAGACCTTCTTTTACTTTAGAGTTGCTAATGGTTACGTGAGGATGCGCAGTGACATACTGGCAACAGTATTCTTCCATTTCTTTTATGTTTTTAGGCTTACGCTCATGAAGAAAAGAAAGAAAAGATTCATTGACAGAAGACATAACCTTGTCTCTAAGTAGTAAGTCCATAAGAGCTTCATATGTATTTTCTGTCTTAGACAGCTCAACCCATCGTGAAAAAGTAAGACGTATTCTTGAGTTGAATTCAGCGAATTCCACTCCAGTTTCTGGCAACATATTTTTAAACTGAAGACGATAGCCGTCTTCGTTAAGTTGGTACTTCTTTAACAAGACTGCTCTGACAACCTCATAGTTGTTCTTGTCAGGAACATCTACCATACCCAACATAATCAAAGCATCACCTCTAAGTATCTTGGACAGATGATAAACATATAGTGTTTTATCTATGTTATGCTCCTTACATGCACTTTCAAATCTGTCTAGATAAAATGTTATGTCATCAATGGAGGCATTAAATGCTGGTAGATTAAGCTTGAAATTATTAGCATTAGTCTTATCTGACACCTTATCTACATTATTAGCATTACCAGTGTTCAACAATTTCATCTTTTCTAACTCTAAAGCTAAGAGTTTTTCTTCATGCTCCATTTTTGCTTTTTCAGTTTCTCTCTTTAACTTTTTCTCTTCAGCCTCAGCCTCTCTTTGTAACTTTTTCTATTCAGCCTCAGCCTGAAGTCTCTTATTTTCAGTCTCTATTTCTAGTCTTTTATTTTCAGCATCTTTTTCAAGTCTTTTCTCTTCAGCTTCTGCTTCTCTTTTTTGTTTTTCCATTTCCATTTGGAATCTCTTTTCCTCCACCTGCATCTGCAGTTTTAAATTCTCAGCATCTAATTTCTTTTGTTCAGTTTGTTCTTTCATTTTCTTTTCTTCCGACTTCAATGCCTTGGCATATTGAATAGTCGCAAATTCTTCTAATTTATCACCAGTCTTTCCAAGGGATTTACCCTGCTCAATAAAGTACTCAAATGTAGACATGTTGTCTAAAATATGAGTCCAAAACCTGAAATAATTAATTATCTTATTTCAACCTTAATAGTAACAAGACTTAATAAAGTACTTGTATAATCCCAATGTTTAACCCAATCTCCGTGGGAAACAAGTCTTTGACACCAACTTGTATTATCAAATGTATAATAATATCACAAGTCACTTCTTAATCATGAAGGCACTACACAAATCAGTGCATAACAATCAGTTATTTATCATAACTGCATTACAATAGTACGTAAGCAAAAAACCACCAGTTAGTTATAATAAGAGCACTATATAAACAATAGTGAAAGCTAATTACCCAAGAAACATGTAAACAATAACAAAGAACAAAGACAACGTAAACAATAACAAAGATCAAAGTCAATGTAAACAATAACAAAGATCAAAGTCAATGTAAACAATAACAAAGATCAAAGTCAATACGAAAACATTCGCATAAGTCAACTAAATAAACAGCAGAACTAAAAGAAAGTATCACAAAGAATGTGAATGACAAAATGCGAAAAAGTAAACAAACAAATAACGTCACAATGTATAAACAAAAATTGTGTAAAGAACTGAATAATAGAAAACAGGAGACCTACAAATACAAACAAATCCAAACAGAACTAAAGAATGCGAAAAATAACAATAACAACACTAACACATGTCATCACAACTAATAGAAATAGCAACAAAAGTCGCTTAGCAAATTTCACTATCGGAAATTTGCATACCCTACAGAACACTCTCAATAGAAAACCTCTGTCACGTGGTATGATCTATAGGAGTCACCACCCATCCAGACCCGCTGAAATATAAATATAGATATACAAATAACATATAACATGTAAACATGTAAACAAATAGCAAAAAGTGTGTGAAAGAATTCAGAAGGCTCAGCTAGAACATAAGGGCACAGTTCACAAACAAACAGGCCACTTAACTTCTATATGTCCCAAACGTCAGCACGGTGCAGAACAGGATGTGATCAGCATTCTTAGGATAAACGATCCAACGTTGATCGCCATCTGCTCCCATGTACAGCCATGACGCAGGAAAAAGAGCTTCTGATACTGGAAATACGTTACGGAACTTGACCTTCTAGATTGAAAGAAATCGATTCAAACGGCCCTTGTCCTTCTAGATGTAGACAAATCGATTCAAACGGCACTTGTCCTTCTAGATACAGACAAATCGATTCAAACGGCACTTGTCCTTCTAGATACAGACAAATCGATTCAAACGGCACTTGTCCTTCTAGATGCAGACAAACTTCGACAAACTGACGAGCAGCGCTGGGTACTTTCAAAATATCTCTTGAAGGAAGTGAGTTGAAACTGCAATGTTGTATGATGAAGTATGCTGTCTGGGTTTGATGATTCCCTTGACTGCTGGTACCAGAATTAAACCAACATCTGGCCACCATAAAATGATAAGGGTGGATTTAGGGCTGGCTCCTCTTTGGTGATAAGGCCGCTATTGTGATGCTTCCATAACAATGATAATGGCAGAACTGACCACCATGGACGTTGTAGGTATAAGTCCAATTTCGTTGGAAAATCTTTAGCCCCGTCACAGTACCTGCCCTATCGACACCAGGTATTATAGTTCAAGATGTAGGGTGTCTTATCTGGTTTTGTGTTGTTGTTGCTGTGTATAATAGTGATGTAGTTCATAGAGTTACAGCACATAGGGTACGAGACCCGTGTACATATAGATCTCAGGTATGAAGATACCTGGGGCGTGACTTCTAATAGAAGAACCGTCCTTTCTGTAAAAACATACGTGAGCAGAGATCGACCATTGTCAAACATAAAGTTAAGTTACAGATTGGATGTAAATGAGGCATTACCTTCGTTCGAAAATCCACACCACAGAAAACATACGCCTCCAGGCGATTTGAATACTCAAGGGAAGGACCTTGTAAGCTAACTAACTCACAATAAGGCTCCTAATTCCCTAACAAAATCACAGAGACGCCGGAACGCGTCTTCTCTGCTTCACAACTTTCCATCGATTCCAAAGATAAAGAAACTTCCCAGACGTCTCGCGTCCGGACATGCGCAGAACCTATACACTTGAATAGCAATCAAACAAGACGATCTAGGAACATTCCAGATAAAGATTTAACTAGATCGAGCCTTATATGGACATGAACAGAGAACCTCAACACTGGTTTCAGACATTCCAACAACAGTTGACCGATACTACCAAATAAGGAGAATGGTCACACTTCGTTCAAAAAATATGGACCGAACGTGTCTCGACACAAGAGGAGGTAACATCATATTAAATGATAATCTCAATTATCCAGAGTTATGTAGCTTTGACCAAAAAAATTAAAGTGTACATTTCAGTCAATCTAATTACACAATGTCTTTAGCAAAAAATGATCATACAATGTCTTGAGAAAGAAATGATCATACAACGACTTTAGAAAACATGATCTGTGCGTAACAGGCAGCTTTTTACAGTTAGAATTCCAAAGAACACAACGTTCCGCAGAAATCATACGAGTACATAGCTCTGAGAGAAAAAAAAGAAACATTGAATAAATGACTCAATATTGTATAATACCGCGGAAATTCCGAATATTTTCGGCTTGAAGCTGTGACGGTATTGCCTCCCCTGCTTTGCAGTAGTGGCCCAACAGTGGCCAAAACTCAAGAGTATCTAATATGGGCTTCAAAGGTGTCTACCTTCGCACAAGATTACTCTTGGCAGATATGTAAATAGAAGGGTGATGACACTTCCATTACAAAGGGAGTCTTCACAAGATATTCAGAAAAAGCGAGAACAATACAACTTTGGCTGAGTATGTTAACTCTATAATTCTGCCGACTCTTTTGTGAACGATTTAAGCACTTTTAAGTTCAGCTCGTTTAAGCCCCCACCCCTGATTTACTCAGTGGAATTCTATTATTCTAGTATAGCTCTGTTTAGAGTGTGTGTAGTAATTTGACTGAGACAAACATGCAGTAACTTTAAAATGATTAAATCGAAGTTAAATTAGTAACATTACAAACAACAAAATCTAATAATCACTTTAGGTTTTAACAGTTGGAAATAATTTGAATAGTTATGGATCAAGAAAAGTTATCCTCACAGTCTTTAGGGAATGTGAGATATTACAAGAAGTTCAAGTGGCAACATATATTTGAACTTAGCTGCCAACGACAGTTCTGCTCCTTCTTATGGGTTGGTTCTTTTCACTCTGTTCACGCTCGTCTCTGATCAAGGTTGTCGGGGGTAGTTCGTTTCCCAGAAACATCAAGGACAGTCTACCACGTGGGTCCCGCGTCTTAAAGCTTAGGCCACGGTTCCCTTCTTGTTTCAGAGATGGTACTTTCTCCTGGTATCACCAATAACTATGGTAAAAGAATAGAACGAAACGCTCTTCTGAGTATGGCGTTTTCCACCCCATAGTTATGGGTTCCTATCTTCCCATACCACCATCCCAATTACTCAGACTTTACCCTCGATGAGAATTAAATTTAATCCCTCGGAATAAAACTTTCTTTACATTTAAATGGAATAGTGTTAGCTTTACATGTCATTTAAATGAAAAAGTTAATAATACAGATAGAGTCTGCTTACATATACATCTCCACTGACTGAAAAGTGTTCACAATATAAATTGAATATGTTTTCATGTATGTTTTACACTGATTGAAAAGTTTGAAACTTCCATTACTTTAAAATGAATATTTTCACATAGACATTTACACTGGTTTAAGCTTGAAAACTTACATTAATTTTAAAGTGATTATGTTTATAGGGACATTTACACTGCTTTGACAATGTAAATATTATATTTAGAATGTACATCATTTATTTCATCTTTCCCTTCCTGTTCCATAGGGAACCTGGAACTACTTTATGCTTTTAGTTCCCTTTACGAAACTATCAATAAAGCAATCACCAGCCCGTGCAGTGGTGGTTCATGAATCATCATTCTATACACTGAGGTTGCCAGCCTCAAATGACTTTGACATCCAATAGCGAGTTTCACCTATTAAACTTCACATGGTAATATATACATACATACATACATATATATATATATATGTATATATATATATATATATATATATATATATATATATAGATATATATATATATATATATATATATATATATATATATATATATATATATGTGTGTGTTAGTTCACATGTTAGTAATAAATATTGAATGTAAATCACAACTTACGCCAATCCTGACTCACAGACGTTTTGCTCAGATGAATAAAAGAGACTTGAATTGGCCTCTTACACGCGTCTGGGGTATCGTTAATTTAATAAGTCCCCTCTCTGACTTCGTGTCTTTCTTCAGTTTCCTAGTGCCGGTGTTCCTTATTAAAATTTAGAGATTTCCTGTGCTTCGTAAGTCTTATTTGGTTCTCCAATAAAAGGTCCGGTTAAAAAAAAAGAATTATGAATCTAATCTTCACTATGGCAACGTCTGATGTTGTCTTGGCGAGCGTGAAATTCACAGTGAAATAAAACTGCGAAATGGTCAGAATATATTCCTATCTTCCCACGCATTGTTGTTATTAATCTAATCAGAAAGATCCAATCATTTCAAATCATGCAGATAGGGTGTTATGATTTCAAAAATATTCCACGTGAAATAAGGTGCGTGAAGCAAAAGTTCACTTGTTACCATTTATGGAACTCTGGGGCTTTGCATACATTCTTGCAAACACATTTGTAGACTCATATTGTCTCAAACGTAATAAATCCATGATTACTTTTAAACAAGTGACCGGAAGCGATTATATAATATTTGGCTGTCACACAGACAGTAATCTCGTTATCTGTCGTATGAGTACGCAAAAATTCCGTGTTTGCCCATCTTTGTTACCAAACGAGTCGTCTTATCAGCGGTTCAATCTAAACAAGCCGGCGCTCATCTTATCTAGTTGCTTCTCGCAGGCTGGGATAAACATTATCTGCAAGTAGTGACACAAATGTTTGAAAATACAAACTACTTGCTCCTTAGCCGATAATGAGAAGAAATTGGTACTTTTAAAAGTACAAAAATAAAAATCAGTACAAAATATGTCTCTGATCCTGTCGGAGTGAAACCGAGATCGTGAAGAGGTCGTCCATTTCGTCACAGAAGCGCACAATTTTGTCGATCAATTGGTAACCAACTGCTTCTGTATTTTATTCTGGCCAGAGTTCTTGTAGATTGCGCTTAGATGGCAACCCATCGCCAAAAAAAGTAAAACTCTGATGTCAAACAACCTTCTGAGTTGTAGGTAAACTGAAGACAACCACAGGCTAAAGAATGAAAACTTTTTTTTTAATGGTTGCTCGAATCGCATTTGTTGAACCTATAAACAAAGATATTGCAGCTCAACTGCAAACGACTTCACAACGTATAATACGCTGAAAATAAATCCACAATTCAATTGTAGATGTGGCTTTTTGGCCAATAACTCACTACAGATAGAAGAAGCTCATCAAGGCGATTTATTGGTCGCTCCGTTTCGTCTCGAGGAGTCAGGAGCAGAAAACCGTAAGAAATTACTACTGTCCTGAACAATAAAACATCTTTTAACATCTTCCAAAAGAATTCAGAACTAATGAATACAAAATCAGACACTTGAAGCAAGACATTATGCTGAAAACAATCTTTGTCATGTACAAAAACACAAATACTAAAATCACAGCCCCAGATTTCAGATAAGAGGATAGAAGTTCTTCTGTATAGCTTACGGAGTCTCTGAGTTTGAGGAGACAAAGAACAAAACAACAACAGACCTACTACTCCTTAAAGCATGTCGTAAGAGTTGATTTATGCGAAGTTTAGCATGAGACTAGCAGCCTCATGCTATAAAACACATTGTTACAGAGACCAACGTCGCAATGCACACGATTGTGGAGGCTTCCTGCAAAGGGACCAGTTTGTTATCAGTCCTGTTAGTCGGATCTGAACCATGCATCCTTTCAGTGGTCTTTGGATAATTCTAGGAAGAGTCGAGGCGGAGATCCATATCTTGAGCAGGACATTTATTTGTGACTAACCTGTGTCAGTCGCTTTCTCTAGAACCCCTTCTATAATCTATTGCCAGGAATTTTACTCTTCTTGTACGAGCTAAAGCTTATATTAAGCGGAATTTCTGGAGAGATTAATAAATTCTCCACTCCTTACTATACCTAACATATAATATCTTTCGGAGGCCATCGTTTATTCATCCAAGGTACCACAGTGGGCAACTTCTCTTGTTTAACACTACGTCATGTGCCTGCGCTCAACAAACTTTCACTTGAGGCACGTGCTGAAAGAGCTGTCTGATAACCTTGGGCACTGCAAGCGAGAGCATAAAACGCAGACTAAAAGTGCTCGGCTTTGGGTCATTTTGACCACCTGATGGAGAAAACTTACAAGGGTTGCTTTCTGAATTTCACTAACGACGGTTTTGATATCACGAACATGTCTGAGAAAGATCGCTTTCCTTTTATTGATTCTGTTAATATATGCACTTTAAAGCAACCCATACAATTTCCTTCACACATATACATCTTCAGTTAATATTATAAATATTTTAGAGATTACGAATCGCATTGAGATTTCAGGCCTGAATTCTTCAATCTCTGTAAAATTGGTGGACGTACTATTTTTTCTGAACCATTATGGTTCATACCACATGTAGTTCCCGGGGTCTCTGAAAGGACAGTGAAAGAATAGGCGTACTGTACCATCATGCATGTCATGCAAGGCGAGTAATATGAGGTTTTGGATGGGGTTGGGAGTCTCATCGCGTACAACAAATTTCTGCAGACACCACCCCTATCTAGAGCATGTACTGCTGTGTGCTCACTTCCTGCGGGACCAGCTGCGGTGGTGATATCATGCTCTGTAAGGAGCAAACAGGAAAATGGTCACGTTAATGTTAAGGTTTGGAAGCCGCGGTAGCGCAGTGGTTAGTGCACTGGCTTCCTAGCTCGGTGGTCCATGGTTCAATCCCCAGTTGAGGTGGGATTTTTTAGACCACAAACGGCTCCGGGGTCGACCCAGCATCATGAATTGGGTACCAGAGCAACTTCTGGGAAGGTTAAGGCGGCTGGCGTGATGCCGACCACATCACCCTTAGTGTGCCGATGGTCAAGAAAATATGAGCCTAACACCATATTCCCAATATGCCACAATGGGCGTGTAACGGGATCCTTTACCCTTTAACTAATGTTGAGGTTTGTGATGACAGTGCCAGTTCAAATAATGGAAATTCTGTCGAGTGTCTAATCAAGAATTCACACGTTTCGTGGACCGGCTGGGAACGGGATGAACGACGTTCGGTGAATCAGTAAATGTATTATTTTACAGCTTCGTTTTCATCATTATAACACTCCTTCTTCTTCGTTCGTCCTGACACGGACGTTGGTTGAGTTGTGTCCGTTTACAGCGAAGAAGCGATATTAGCTCCTTTCTGCCCGACACATCCGGTTTCAGCATGGCATTTTTGGGACCCGGTTAGCCTTCCCTCTTCGATCCCTACTCTCTCAGCCAGACTGCAGTGATGCAGCCTGTTTCCAGGACCACCACTTGGAGGTGGAGTAGGGTCTTGGTCAGCTCTGTTTCGCTGACCCTGACGCAAGCAGTCAAGCTAGGGATCGCTGACTGCATTTATCACTGTTGCTGCGTCTTCGGTCCCGACTGTCTAATCAAGAATTCACACGTTTCGTGGATCGGCTGGGAACGGGATTGACGACGTTCGGGGAATCAATCAATTTATTATTTTACAGCTTCTTTTTCATAATTATACACTTCGTTCTAATATCATCATCATTTTTCCCTTTTCGGTCCCTATGGAGAATGCAGCCACTATTGCAGTTAGTCCCGCACGCCTATTGAGTCATATTGGGAATATGGTGTTAGGCCCATATTTTCTTGACCATCAGCACACAAGGTGTGATGTGATCAGCATTACGCCGGCCGCTTTAACCTTCCCAGAGTTGCTCTGGTACCCAATTCATGAGGCTGGGTCAACCTCAGAGCCGTTTGCGATCTAAAAAATCCCACCTCAACTGGGGATCGAACCATGGACCACCGAGCTAGGAAGCCAATGCACTAACCACTGTGCTACGGCAGCTCCCGTTCCAAGAAGCCTGTAAAAACATTAATATGTTATAGCAGCTGTGATTTATGTAGCAATATGTTCTACAAGGTGTGGTTGCCGGCCTCCATGCACGAGCTCATATTTTTCGCCTTGTACGTGTGGTTATCCGGCATTGGAGACTCTCCCTTCACTCTCTTAACATATTTATAGTTGTTTCAAAAGTAAATTAGAATTTACTTCGGATTACTAATTATTTTTTACACGCTTTTCTTTAACTTGCAATGTATGTCACTCTCTTGTCACCTTCAAATCTTGCAATCGATTTTTCAATCACTTCCAGATGAGTAATAGCTCTGAAACTTGGCATAGTTGTGTATTCCCCATGACAATACAATAATCAGTCATAGAAATAATAAAATGAATAAAATTAAAAATCTTTTTTTTTTATTTGTATTGTATCGGCACGGAAATGGGTGATAACTGCAAATAATCTAGGTGTATTCTGTCCAACAAGATTGTCTTTCTTGAAATACATGTTGAAACTTGACGAATGCGTGAACTTTCGGCAAATCAGCGTACAGCGGTGATGTTGTGACACAATTATCGCCTAATTTACAAATTGAAGAAATTGATTGCACCAAATTAACAGGCAAAAAGTCATATAATATTGACGCTCTAAGAGAAATGGATCGCTTAAGAAATTTAGACCAGATTTTCAAAAAGAGAAAATATTGTTTATGTTTTCGTATGTCATAATTTTTCTAACACTAAAAAGAAGAAAATAATAAAATAATAAAAAAATATTTTAAACACACGCTTTTAATGCACTAAAAACCCAAAAATAATTTTTCAAGAAGTTTATAGCTTGCAGTCAAAAAATGTAACATCAAATTGACAAAAAGCGTGGGGCGCTTAAACGCTTACCATATATTTCATCCGTTGTCACGAGAGGTTTGAGATGTTATAAAGAAAAAGATATCCTGGACATAAAGGTGTATCAGATGATACCAGGATAGTGCCAGATAAGAGTCTGGTCTTATCATTAATACCCCCTTCTCTGAAGAGAGTAAGGGTGTATAGACACAAAGGTAGGGTCAAGCTATGTAAGTTCCCAGAGAAGATGGTGATGCAGTACTCTGAGTCCCTAACTGCTACCTCTCCTGATCCGCCTCTGTGATTATGGCATTTTAATATGGTTCTGACTCTGCTAGGGGTAATTTATATAACTATATTCACCAACAAGAACTATAATTCAACTTAAAGAAACTAAGAAAATCTTCTGGTGAATATGTACAATTTAACAAACTGTCTATCATCTTGTAGACAACTTTCACTTGCTTGATCATTCACTTGTAGGATTGTTTATTATTATTACTATACGTTTATAGAAACACTATATTAGTTTAATCATCACAAACTGAAGCGTATATATCTTTATTTGATCTGGATAAGCTGTACAGTTGCGTTAAGCAACTTATATTCGTCACTGCAGATGGCTCCCTTATATGCTGGAAATACAATTCAGATGAACTCGTTCCAGTAGTTACTAACGTGACGACGGGCCTGCTATCACCAACTGGCACTGCATGACCGTTGCAACTTTAGTAAGAGCTGCCTCTTCTGATTTTTAGACTTGTGTTAAAGGATTAAACCTGCAATGAATTCAAACGCAATCCCTGTAACTTTCCATCCATACCTCTCTTATGACACAGATGGGGACGATAGACAGTTTCAGATAAGGTTGCAAGCAGAAGCACAAGGTATAGTGTAGTTATCAAAAATCATTTCAATTCAAAGTGATCACAATTTACTTCTACAATTTTCCCCATTATTCGCCTCCATACAATAATTTGGTTGTGAGTAAAACTATTAAATAATATGTCAAACGATACGGTGAATCAATTCCTTTCATTCTTCTTTATGTTCCTGTCAGGTGTCTCATTCCATTCAAGAAATACTTCTTTAAATACATTTCCCAACTTACAGACACAATTAGCCATCTTTCTCAATATTTAAATATTTTCGAAGGCGGGCTCTGCCTCTAGAAGTACACA